>VUQK01004290.1:2836-18117 GCA_015106715.1 Bujurquina vittata | reverse complement strand
AAGGTGCTTTGTTTTTGTTTTCTTTTTTTTTTTCCCCCCCCCACTCTGAAAATGTAAAACACAAATGAGATTTTGTGTGTTCTTGGTATTCGTTAGAGTGCTGCACACAATACTGTGAAAAAGTATTTAGCGACATATCATTTCTTTATAGTTTGCTAAAGTAGCCTTGCACAATAGTTCTCCACGCTTTAGTGCCTTCAGCCAACATCCAAAGAAGAGTTTTGAATGTCCTTCAAGAAGCCGGGACAACTATTCCTGAAGACTACTTAGAAATTCCAAGATAGCTGCCTCAGAGAGTTCAGGCTAAATTGAGGAATAAAGGTGGTCATGTGAAATACTGACTTTCAACCTCTTTCAAATTGTACAAACCTAACATGTCCATATGTCTCTACACATTTCACTAAATTGCGACACTATTTCTACTGAACTAGTGAATGCTTAGAATCGCTGAGGGTGTTCAAACGGGTACAGATTACTATTTTTGATTAAGATGACTTAAATTTAGGGCACACAGTTCTCATCAAAGCTGTTGGGTTTTTTTTCAGTCGACTTGGAACATTTGAACAATATTAAAACTCTATAATTATCTACAATTTTTCAATAACTTCCCATCATGGTGACTTTCACGCAGTCTGCTGTGTACTGCAGTGCAAAAACTCATGTTGCCACACTAGCGTTTGCCTGTCATGCAAAAAAAAGGGCGTCGCACAGTGTGTTGTGGCTGTGTTGATTAGCTACTGCAGATGGGGACTAATTTCTTCCAGTATTCCCCGAGGCTTATGTGCTGTTTTAATTTTATTGTTCATGGGAGAAATTGCTCAGTGAATATAAAAATGGAAAAATCACTTAATTTTCCTCCACTACTAAGCTACTGTTTTGGCTTTTAGAGCTAACTCCTCCGCCTACACAGTCGTTTGCAGACTGGGTCTCCGTTAATGTTTGTGGGCATGTAGAAGCGAAGGTCCTACCAAATCCTGTCATTGACACATTGTAAGGGCAAACAGTCTCGTTGGACATGTGGAACTTTTTTTTTACTGTAAAGCACACATTTTTTCTTGACAAGTGGAGTATTCATGCAACAGCTTGCAGAAAACACTCTTTGATTTACCTTTAAAGTTTCTTCTAAGAGGCCTGGGTCATAACTTTGCGAAGAGGTTGCTCTGGCGCTTCAGGTTTCAAAGCTGGCAGCCTGATTAGAGTGTGCAAGGTTTGTGAGCCTTGGCACCAACGCACAGCACCGGGCTTTGAGGGTCCAGATTAACCTGCACAGTAGTTAAATAAACACACACGCATGGCCGCATGAATGGACGTTTCATCACTGCTTGCTACGTTTCCGTGATAGTGCTGGACTCAACTGCACTCCATGATGCAATTAAAAATAACAGTCAAACAAAAAACCATATGTGAAACATTAACCTGCAGAGAGGTATATGGGTGTAGTGTACCTTCACTTTTTTACTTTTGGAGGTTTTCCCATACATTTTTTCACCCTTGAGATTTGGTTTAGCTGGTTAGGCTGTTTGCAGCTTCCTATGATCAAGCCCAGGATTGAGAACCTTGGTCCAAGTAAAATTACCTCAAGACCAAAATGACTTGACCCCAGTGTGTGTGTGTGTGTGTGTGCGTGTGAGAGAGAGAGAGCGCAAGTTAGAAAATCATGGAGAGAGTGGGGGTTGGCTTTCAGACAACTGCAGGACAGGGGCTTAGTGGGGTGTAAGGTAAACCCCCTGTGGCAGCAGGTCATGTTAAAACAGCATAGACAAGGGGGGTGGGGGGGACTTGTGTTTGTACACAGGGAACCCCGGGCCATTCAGTAAAAAGAGCTTTATTATTTAGGCCTCTGCCAAGCAGAGATCGGGGTGGAAAATACACAGGATCCCCGGCGCCAAGTCCCTTGCTCTCGGAAAATCCGCCCCAGAAGCGTCTAAGCGTGGGGCCTGGATTTAATCACCCAATGCCGCATTTGTCCTCAGTCTGAAGAAAAAAGTTACAATCAGTCTACATCTAAATGACCCTCAACCTCGTCAGGAGGAATTATATTAAAAAGATATATTATCTACAATGTACAATTTTAATTCTGGGCCAAAGAGTGAAATGACTAATTTAATGTAACTTGTTCTGTAACTTCATGCTCATTGAAGTATATAGATTGATAAGGCACTTTTCAAAGTGGTAGGAAATAGTATTTTTCCTGCATTAGCAATTACAGTATATATAGGCCAGCACTGCAAAAGACAGCACTGTTCAGTTAGATCTTGATCTATTTGGAAATTGATTTGTTAGTTAAAAAATGGGAAATAAAGAAGAATCTTTCCCTTGTTTTAAAGCTCGGACTTGAGTTAAACAAATAAGACTGAAGAGACCCGAAGCCTCAAATTGAGCATTCTGGTAGTTGCCAGACATCACAAATGAGAGATCGATCTGACTGAGCAGCCTGTACACTCACACACAGCCATATTCCACCCTACTTTATCATCATATTCATTCTGATTTATGAAATGAAAATTATAACGTATTGAAGAACACTTGAATCGAGCAAATAAGTCCACATCCTCATCAGGTAAGTGTTTGCTGAGGTCATAAATCAAGTGAAAAGTAGGGTAATTTTCTCATAAACTTTCATATGAGCAGCCCCCTTTCCGGCCATGCAGGTTTTAGGCATTTCCTTTTATATGCAGTCTATGGTCTGAATCCAGTGAACCAGAAGGTAATGTAATACTGGAAATGGGCAAAAGCTCTGTCATAATGAAACTGTCACCGTTCCCATTTACTTCTGGGCAAATCCAATAGCATGGCGCTCCAGAGCCAAAGTGCTCATCATTGCAGAAACCCTGGACAGCTCATGCCATAAAGTTCAATAAAAGCGATAAAACGCACTGATAACACAGTCGGCAAATGGCTTTAAGTCCTAGCCTTTGGGATTTGTTTGTCGATGGAAACTTCTGCATCTGCATGTAATTTGGAGCTGTTATCAGAAAAACAGGGTCTTTGGTTTATTATCTGGCATATTTTTGTAATTTTTTCCAGTTCTTGCATCCACGAGCATCTAAGAAGTCAGATTAAATAGGTGAAAAAGTGTTTAAAAATAATACGTAAAAGCCCATTAAAACCATTTCAAAGTTAGCAGTCAAGTTCTCTGTCAGGTTTCAATGCTTCATAGCACCACTATTTGTTACTGGTGCTTTTAGCAGGTAAACACCAGGACAAATTTGAGGATTGTTGAAGGAAATCTTCTTCTCACACCCTGCCCACAGGCAAAGCTCTATCTGCTTCAAATCATCCACCTTGCATTTTCTGCCCAGAAAGGACAAGCTTGCTTGCTTTCCTTCCTATAAGCCAGAGGCAATGACCTCAGTTTTAATGAAGACCAGCAGGTGCCTGTTTTCTTCCCCTTCACCAAATAGTGCCACACACCCATAATTACTTCACTTTGCCTGCATGAAAACTAAAATTATCAGAACTGCACCTGGAACGCCTGCATATATCTGAGATGTATGTCGGAAAGATTTCATAAGATCCTGTGACAAACTGATTCCTGTTTATCTTAGCTTTGATTCTTGAGTTAAATGGTTTGTATTGCATGTGCACCAGCAGCAAAAATACTGGACCAAAGTTACTGGACAGATTGGACTGTTGGAACATTTTAACAAATTGTCCAATCCTAGTTTCAGCCTGTTGCATGCAACACATTGATTTCTAGCACTGATGTGCACAAAATAGCAACAAGATAGTGATGGCCACAAAGCTCAAGTGGTGGTGAAATCACCTGGCTGTAACAGTGGGAGATCCAAATTCACCCAAATAAAGCTAATACAAAAAAAAAAGCACACAAAATTATGTTGAGTGAGTTCATTTGCCATATGCTGCAGCCTGGCAGTCAACCATCTGGCCATCACCTGCCACTAGGGGAAATGTGTATTCACTGAATGCTTGGTAGTTGCTCCCAGGTGAAACTGGTCACAAGGAGCTATATGTTGCTGTATCGAAAACCTCCTTCAGATGATACCAACTTGTCTGCAAATGCTCCCAAACTTTTGTAGTTGGAGAGCGGTAGGGAAACTGTGAGAAGAGCAACACAAAATAGCAACAGAGAGCCTTCACCTTCTAAGTAAACACTGCCTTTTGAAATGTATTGGCTGCAGCAATGAAGGGAAACTTTTACTTACACAACCTCAAGCAACCACTCAACAACCAGACAACAACCAAACAGGAACATAAGAGAGACAAGGGCACTCAGAGAATTCTAAATTAAAATTTATGGGACGATTCTTTCATGGCTCAACAAGCAGGTGGATTCAAAACACGGAACTTGTGACTGGAAGTTAAAGGGTTTATTTACAATTCTGATAGTCTGAGCTGAAAAGATTGAGTTTTCATGACGACGGGGTCTAAAACCACAGAACGGGTAAGTCCATTAACAGCCACTCTCTCTCGGACAAAGACAGGGGTCCAAGTCACACAGAACAGGTAGGTCCAAAACAAACTTCTCTCAGGTCCACTCTCTGGGAACACACAGGAAAACGTGCACAGATGAACACACAGGTAAGAAGACAGGATTTGATTAGATATTATGTACATGCAGTTTTTATGTCTTGCTGATTATTGAAATTAAAGTTAATTGTGATGATGCTTGAAATCAACTCCACAAACACAGGCCCAGATCAGGTGTCAACGCAACTTCAGGGAGGCAGGCTTCTAGAAGAAGTTCAATTGGAAGTTAAGCTGATGATGTTCTTTAGTAAAACTTGCCAAATTCCACCTTTATACTAGCCTTATACTGGTTAGGGGTTTGGACAGCACCCATGATGGCTCATGTAACATCTGCTTATGTATTATAGTCTGTAATTGGCCAAATCCACAGAGAGCAGTAAAGCTGTGAACCAGCAGCAACACAGGTCAGCTGGCCACAGCCTGTCCACAAGGAAAACAAATCTACTAGAGCTCACAATAGAAAATATCCATCCATCCATCCATCCATCCATCCATCCATCCATCCATCCATCCATTTTCTTCTGCTAAGTGAGTAATTTTCCCCCACTGGACTACTGGTCCCCCCCACCTACCAAATCCCGCTTTAACCCCCTGGAAAGCATTGTGCCAGCACCCATCTTTTATATACAGTCTGTGGTCCCATAGTGTCTCTGTGTCTGTGACTCTACACTTTATAGCTCTCCTCAAAACCCATCCATGCTGAGTTCAGGCATTTAACATTTAATCTGTTCTATCTCTTCTGTTCCTTAATGTTTTAAAAATGTCAATGCTGACATGGATATGAGCAAAAAAAAGCAATTGTGCTTTGGCATTTTTGTTTCTGACGAATGAATGAAATCCTTTAATTAACAGTCCAACTCTGGAGAAAAGTTCTGGCCTGTCTACTTTGGTGAGTTTAGCGGGAGATCACCTGCCAAGACCTTCTCTTTGAAAATGCAATGCAGATTAGTTTTGTTGCTCTCTCTTTCACAGAAAACACACTGTAGTTCTCTTTTTATACAAGTACATCTGCTTCGCCGTTCCAAAGCACTGCTGGCCACCAACGCCCATCACCATGTGTTCAAAGAGAACATCTCCTCAGGCAAATACTCCAGAGCTCAATCACCTGCCATAAAAAGGGAAAATTGAACCATATCACCTGCACGTCTACTCTTATCCATCAAACAGATTCTGAGATCACAAGAAAACTAAAATATTTAACTGACGATCATCATTAGGATGGAAATTTTGGAAAGTTAAGGCACAGAAAGTTATATCCCCAACACACCCTGTTTGTGATTCACCAAACAAACACAGCTGCTGTTGGCTGATCGCATCCAGGCAGCAATCCAACCTTTACACTCTCTCACAGTACAGTAAATGCACAACTAAGAATAAAAAAACACACACAAAAAGGCCTTTCTTCTACATACTTGCCCTGGTTCATTTTAAAGCCCAGTAAGTACTCTGATGACCCCGTTAATTAAAACTCAATGAGACCACCTGACTTTACAGGAACCTTTAGCTTGGTGTAGCATTTAGGAGCTATCATTGCGCTCCCATTGGCAATGTTTCTTTGAGTCTGCTGCATATGGAAATAAAGTCTTAATAAAAAAGATTACACCCTCAAGACATAATAAAAATTATCTTGTTCTTTAGCAGTTCTTAAAATTAGGCAAATACAACCTCAGATGAACAACAGAACATGACATATTACACTGTGTTATTATTTATTTGACAAAAACCAAAAACTAAGTGAGCCTCATGATACAATGACTTTATCAGTCACTCTGTCATTGCAGAGGAATTTTGGCCCACTCTTCTTTACAACAATGCCTCAGTTTATTGGGTTTTGCTGGCATTCTCTTAAGGTCCCCTGAAGCATTTGAATCAGGTTGCAGTCTGGACATTGACTGGGCCATTGCAACACCTTTATTTCGTTATTCTATTGTAGATTTACTGCTCTGCTTGGGATCACTGTCTTGGTGCATGCTCTGGATTTGTCCAAGCTTTAGCTGTCCGACGGGTGACCTCACGTATAAAAAGGAGTTCGTCGTCGACTCAGTGACTGTAAGTAGCCAAGGCCTGTGGCTGCAAAATAAACCCAAACCGTCATCCCTCTGCCATGCTTGACAGTTGGTATGAGGTGTTTTTATCATGCACTGATACATAAAACTTTAAAATTTAAGGAGGGCGTACTTTCTTTTTACCATGACTCTATTTAGCAGTTTGCTAACATGTTTTAAAGCGTTAAAAGTGCAATATGTCTATAGTCACAGCTTATAACACTGCAATACTTTTTTTTTGTAATGTAGTTGGGCAACAGGGGACCAATCATAAAGCACCCCTTTAGACACATCTCTGGCCCACCAAGTAGCCCAAAAACCAATGAATGCAGTTTTAATGATAATGAAAGTGAAACAAAAAAAAAGTGAATCACAAAAAAAACCAATTAGTAAGTTAATTAAATATGTAGATAAAAGCTGATGAAAATGCATCTTTGAGCAATGTCTGAATGAGCATAGATTAGAAAGACTGCAAGAATCTGCTGCAAATGCATTCAGCTTTCGAATAACTTGTATGGAAATCCACAAGAAAGCAGAACATGTATTAATATAACTCTTTAAGGCACCTGCTCTTATGCTGCACAGTGCACATTCTTTTTACTTTTAGATTTACTCCATGTCAAAATCCTGCTGTTCAGTCATTCTCAGCCCCCCCGAGCTAAACATGAGCCAGGATCCTCTGACTGCTTCTCATTTGTCCAGCTCACTATTGGATAAAGCAGGTGTGCGTGAATCACCGAGCAGATCCCTGATTTGCTGGATCAGCTGTCTGTTTGCCTTTTTGTCCTTCTGGCTGCATTTTATGTAAACCCTTCATGTTTGAATTTTAATGTGGTAAAAAAAAAATCTCTGGAAACAATTCCTTGGCAATAAAAGGTCAACTGTGAATGTGATCACTGAGCGTGAAAAGGGAAGTTACATCAGTGCTGCAATAAGCCAGCTTAGTGAATTATGATCAATCATTCTCAAAAGACTTCCACAAAGCCTAGTGAATATGTAGCAGCAGCAAGAGCTGGCTTCAGCTTCGCTAAGTCAACTACTGAACCCGGCACCTCTAAAGTTTCTGCTACTCAAAGAACGGATTACAAAAAAAGACTTATTCTCAGCAACCCAGTATCTGGCTAGCATTCAAGGGCACCCAGTGTGTTTCATTTAGCAGCACTATATTTTTGGAAAGTGAGGAATGCATGTGTGCCTGCATTCGTTTTCTATCACTATACATGACACAAGAGCTTAAAGGGTCAAAAAGGCCCCTGGTAGCTCAGGCTTTATGGTTATCCTCCTTTATCCTAGTTTACACGTTCCCCTCAGTGTCAGTGAAACTTTTATTCCCATCCCACACAGCAATTAGCCTTTGCTTTTGTCCCGGCCTTTTGTATTCCTTTCAAAACAGCAGTCATCATGCAAAAATGTGAAGTGATGCAACAAATGTTGTTCTCGGGGCAATACAAGCTGATAATGCATTGCATGCAGTTAGGTTGTCGGGGCTTTCCCCCTCATGTTGCTGAGTTTGCTGCAAGCGAGATGAAACTTAATCACAAGCTAAAAATGAAGCTTTATTACTCTACGAGGGGAACTTTGGTTGCTTCATCAGCAAAAAGTAGAAACATAGTACTTAAACATTTAGATAGTAGGAATGGGCTGCATGAAATAGATTAGTGCCACTCTTTCACACACCAGTTGTGGCAAGCCTTGCAGTGAGGAATTTGTTGAATGCCTTGCTCAGGAGGACTTTGACATGTGGCTACAGAGGTCAAGCCTCCAACACTGGAATGAACAGCTGAGGTGATTTTATTTTATTTTTTCAAGTAAAGCATTAAAAAAACATGTTTTAGCTCATCTATTGTTGTTTTCAAGACAGTAGTGAGACCTGCTGTGATGTAGGGTTTGAAGTCGGTGAAGAAGGTGAGTTGAAGATTCTCAGATTTTCATTGGGAGTGACCGGAAGGGACAGGATTAGAAATGAATACATCAGAGGGACAGTTTGGAGACAGTTAGAGAGGCGAGGCTGAGATGATTTGGACATGTGCAGAGGAGGGACCGTGGATTTACTGGAGCTGCCAGGCAGGAGGAAACGAGAAAGACCGCAGAGTAGGTTCATGGATGTAGCGAAAGAGGACATGGTTGGTGTGACACAGGAGAATGCTAAGGATAGGGTGAGATGGAGACAGGTAATCTGCTGCGGTCACCCCTAAAGGAAGCAGCCAAAAGTCCTTTTAAATGCCTTTGCAGCTATTTCCTATACTTTTGGACACTCCCTAGATAACATAAAAATGCTTTGCTAATTGAAAGCTAATATTAGTAAAGAGATATGCAAGGAAATTAGGGTTTTGCTTGAACCTTCTTGACCCTTTGGTAAGCTGTTCCCAGTGAAAAGAAATGCATGTATTTCTTTAAACCAGCATCATAATTAGCACAGGGTTTAAAACTACAGTTGTCAGACATTTTGACAAAACAGACGCTTATCGCATTGGGCCGATTGTGGTAGTCTATTCTGACACACAGTGTCTGAACATCTAGTCAGCAGTGGTTCTAAAACCCACACATTATGGAGTGGCTGCTACTTGTGCTGAGTCCTTGTCTGTTTTCGCAACAAGCACTAGAAAAACACTGCGCTGCCATCATCTCTCACTCCCTCACTCTCCTCTCCACATCAATCCCTAGTGTGGACTGCTGGTGGCTTTTTCTTGCCATATGACTCTTATTATCCTGATATGAAAACCTAACTTCATCTCTATTCTCACAGTTGAGAGCTTTTTCTCACCGTGTGGTATTTCCAGCCTCCTGTTTGCTGCCTGCCTTAAATCAGCCACTGACTCCCACACCACAAAAAGATTTGTTTTGGATTTACAGTAGGGTGGGTTTCCACAACCCCAAAGTTCAAATAACAACTGTTTGATAGTTATAGCGTGACAACTAGATCTCATGTTTGTCTATAATTTAAACAGTAAACGGAGGTTTTGGAGCTCATTACACTTAAGCCATTGCCCTTCTCCTCCAGGTCAGAATTACAATAGTGAATGATCAATGAAGGAGTTGCATCATATCAGTGTTTCCCATCAAACTGCCATCAAACTTAATGACCTGCAGTTCTTTTGAAGTCCTCGTGGCATTGGGTGCTGCTCAAGGAGCCATTGGGAGGGAGGTTTTTGGATAAGGTGTCCTTGCACTGTCAACACTTGAAGAAATCAAAGCCTGCTTCTTTCCCCTTCCTATGTGAAAACTCCCCGATGTTTTCAATTTCCTGGTGAGTGGTGGACTTTTGACTCCTTTTCACAATAGCTTTCACACACACACACACACACACACACACACACACACACACACACAAACCCTCCTCTAATGAAGGAATTGCGTGCAATAAGTTCAACCATGTGGAGCTGCTAACATCTGTACAGCTTTAGAGTTCACGATTAATCTCACCTCATCATAGCTAGCACTAAGGCGAGTTACTCTTTTCTGCCAATAATTTAAAAAAATAATAATAAAAATAAAATAATGATAATAAAATGTTATATCAGCCTCAAAACAACTATCTGAGACATGAGTACACTTGGGGAGCTACCAATTAATGTTAGCGCTAGCTAGCTTAATTGGTCAGCATTGAAAGTTTCACCTGTGTTTAATCTGGTCTGTGTCGGTATTGCTTCTACCCTCATTACAGTTTGTCTCTTTCATTCATCCTTCTATCGTGTGCCCCCTTTTGGATTTATTTTTTTTTTCTTACTTCTGATTCATTTTCTAGTATTTTTCTGATAAACAAAAGGTTCACTTTCTGTTTATTTGGGCTGCTCATCGTTTTCTCCAGTGAAACACAGCAGGAGATGTCAATAACAATATAGAACTTTAACTTTTAATACAACTTATACCAGTATTTTGTTGTATGTATAATGATTAATTTTGTTGTGTGTATAATGACAATAAAGTTCTCTTGATTCCATTTCAAACACACACACACGCGTCCAGGTTGTCTTGTTCTTTTGTGTTACAGGTGCTCAGTGGGTGCATTGGGCCAAGTGTTCCCCGATGTAAAACACACTCTGCTTGCACCTTTAGAGATGAACAGCTCAGCTCCTGAGTCATATATGCTGATTTTTTTAATTGCTGATTTACTAACATATCTTATAATCTTCACTTTGATAATAATTTTATTTAGTTTTGTTAATTGCAAATAAAGGACAAATATTCCTGTATTTACTTTAGTTCCTCTCATCCAGACACATCTGGCCAATAAGTGGACTGAATGTTCTCACGTGGTTTGCACTTTGGTTTGGAGTTTTCTCTTTGTGAAGAGAAACCAAACCATAGGAAAAAGTTACAAATTCATCAACTGATTCAGACCAGAGTAAATGAACGATGGTGAAAATGCCTTTATACTGGACACATAACCCTGTGGTCAGATTTACTGTTTAAAATTAGCTTGAAGTGCCACATCTTCACTGATGTCAGTGTGCTTTAAGTGTGACATCGACTCTCCGCCAAAGGAACACGGTTCATGTGGGAAACTTGTTAAGCCATACCTTACTAGCACCGCGGAAAGTTATGGTAGCACATGCTGTGGGTCTCACTGTCACAGGAATTTCCAAATATGATACAGAAAATGTGCAAACGACAGCTGCTAAGTCTGTTCAGCTAATGCAGTTAATTTCACCTTGCACCTGGCAACAAACTAGAGTGATTTTCATGTGTCCTTTATTAGACTTTGGGACTGAGGAGCCTTTAATGTTTAACTGCATGTAGTTTAAAGTTCCAGAGCACCAATGTGCAGCTGCTAGAAATAAATAGCAGCACTGATCAGTAAAATAAATACATCTTTTTCAAGATAATGGAGATCATGTATTTTTGATACCTGTAATCTCTGAGTGATGTTTAAGGTTTTGTCAGTTTTGCCAGTTTAATGTAAAGACATTTTTTTTCTTTCGAATCTCCTCTTAAGCACATAGTGTACTTTGCTGCAGCTTGTACCAGTTTGACTTCATCTTAATTTTATTTGAATTTAGGCTTCCTTGTAGTTTTGCCTCATTGTTTGGTTTTCTGTGGTCTAAATGCATCTTATAAAGATATTGGTGTTATTGTTATCTTACTAGGACAAAGATGGATTTAGAAAATAGAAATTTGCCACTCAAATCACTGTCATAACAATCATTCTTCAGGGTGTAGTGCTGTAGCGTGCTTCATACTGTGTGTTCTTTTGTGCTTACAGACTGTTTTTACATTCACAGAGAGCCAATAAAACATCATCTTCTTGTGGTTTTGCCTCATCCAAAGCTTTAAATTATTAGCAGCAGGTTTCTCCCTCCTTTTGCAGATTTTTATGTGCTTGACACTGAGTTGAATTTTCTGTACCACAAGCTGTGCAGTCCACCCACGTCAGCTATACACTTTAATGTCTAATGTGCGCAGCTTTACAAGGACCATGTGGCTTTGTGGCTGCAGTTTCATATTTGTTAAGGTTGAAGCTGACCATTTGATGTTGCCTGTATATCTGGACCAGATGGGTCAGTGCCGGGCGATGCAGTTGGACTTACTTCATTGATGTGCAATTTGCAAGTGACACTTTTTAGAATGAAAATGATGGATGTGTTTTTTTCCCTGCCGACGCTTTATGTGACACGACTGTTCTGGCCGAGTACGGCTCGACAGCAGCAGGCGGAATCACAGGAGGGAAATGCAGCCTTTCTTTTTGCCTAGAGGTGGACGTCTTCTCCTCTTACCTTGATTAAGATCAGAAGAAAATTCATTCTGATTCTGTCAAAGAAAGCATGTTTGGAGTATAAATGAGAGGAAAAAAAGTGACTGCGGGGAGAAAAGCGATACTGAAAGGCAACCCCGTGTGTGTGGTCTCCCCGTATCAGATGCCCTATAGAGAGACATACACGCACCATGTTGATATTTAAAAGACTTGGATGTTTGTTTAAAGTGAGTAATTGATATTTGCCACTGGAGGAATTTTCTCCAATTTGGCACAGAGTGTGAGAACAAGGAAAGTCCAGTTTGCCATGTCTGCCTGCTGTCGGCATGTGTTATGCTACGGGAAATACTCTGGCCCTGCTCCTCTCGCTTCTTTGGAGTTCACTGCAACGGCAGCACCAGACCACACATACTGCACACTTTTATGGTTTTCGGCTGAGGATTCCTTCTGTTGCTGCCAAATTGCCTATTACTGAAAGTTTCAATAAACAAGCAAAGAAATGTAATGCCTTTGTTTGGCTTGGAACTACAGCCGAACCACTTTAAGATCAGTTTAAGGACCCCAAAGAATGAACTATTTGAGAACTCAGGCATCTTATATTGAAAATAAGGTCTTACTGGAAGACCCTGGAAGATTAGATTCCCATGAAACATTGCCTTACTGAATTAATTTCGGAATACATCTTCTGAATAACTTGCTGCTCCAGAAACCTGCATCTTTCTCGCCTATTGAGAATTTGTCGATCACCGCTCCATTAAAAAGAAACCCCGGAGTTGTTATGGCTTCTTTGATCTCAGCCTGTTTGACACCTTAAAACATGACATGAAAAAGTGCACCGAAGAGGCTTATCCTCAGCAGGATTCCACCTCCGATGTTGTCTTTGCCAGCATGGCGCTGCCTCAGAACAGGGAGGATCTTTGCACTTTGTTTTGATTGTCGCTACTTACACCGCCAGCATCTCCACTCATGCGCAAAATGGTGCTTGAATATCATTTTGATCATTTCATTCTTCTCCTTTCAGCTGCCCTCATTCATGCGTCAGTACAAAGTGTGGGCCCTAATCCTTTAATGAATGTCTTCTTATGGGGCTTCACATGGCAGCACATTCCAACCCCGGGACAGTGAACATCTGGATGACTGCTGCAGTGTCAGATGTTCATGTTTGAAAAGGACCATTTTTTTTTCTTTGCACATATCAGGGATGACATGAACTTGAACTGAAATGAATGGAGACACAAACGGAAGCCTGACAGACGAGCAAAAACAGAGAATATAAATCAGTGACCTGACGGACATCAGTTTAGCAAATCACTAAATTTCTGATCGTAAAAAACCCACTCTGGAAACTTCCTTTTACTGTTGTTCTGGTTCTGAACTTGCAAGTTGTGTGACAGATTCATTTGAGAGATTTGGTTTGATTAATGCAAACAGAGATGGAAAAAAAAATGTCAACATATTTGTCTCATGAAGAATTGCTTCTCCAGCTTTACGGACACAAGTGAGGCTAAAAGTGAAGGGTAAAAGTAATTTTTTTCCCCATTGGAAACCAATTAACTCTCTAGCAGCCATAAATCAAGCTTGGGGCCAGCCAGTCAATTTTTTCACATTTCAACATCATTTTTCTATTTTAGAAAATAATTTCATGCATCATTAATAGCTCGAGGTATGGGAATGTTTCATTTTTGCTCATCTCAACAAAGCTTAAGCATCAGTATAAATATGTTGACTACAGTAAAGTCTTTAATTCAAATGTCATATGCCACTAATAATAATCTAATAAGGAAAAGATCAGTAAAAGTACATTATTTGCCATTCAGTACAGGACACAGGATACCTAGTTTGTGTCCTAACGTGATCTTCTCTCGACAGTGGCATCCATTCAGGATTTTTATGTCTGCTCCCTAAACTCAAAAGTGCAAAGCAAACAGTGGTTTCCATGTATTTTTTTTTCATTCTTCTCATTCTTTTGAATATGGCAACCCTAAAATTAGTGGTCCTCAAGGTCATCTAATCTGTGAAAAAACAGCTATTACATCTCTATTTTTAAGCTCTCTTTACAATCCATGTACTATAGTTTGTGTCCATGACCTAAATTGCTACCGCTGTTGCTACTACTTGACTGCACAGAGTTCTCTAGTGCTGGACACAATAATAAAACTGCAATTAATTACATCACCCTCATGGGCTGAAAAGACCAGATAATTGTCCCCCTCACTGCAAAATTTCAGCCCAATAATTGCTCCCTTGGAGGTGTTAGTGATGCCAAATAACACAATCACAAGATTGAAAAGTCCACAGGGGCACTCATTTTGTGTTTGTTCAGTTTTATTTGAAGATAAGACTGTGGGAAATTCAGCATTCATGGAAGAGGTTAGTAATAAAACAAATTGCTCATGGCTTCTCCCTGCATCCTATTGCCTGATCTCTGTCCTTTGCATATTTGCATTATTTTTGGGTTTTTTGGACAGAATGTAAGTGCAATGAGATGTGTCTTCATTAACTGCTATAATATTACCTCCATACATGGTAGCGAGCTTTCTTGTCTTGATGTCAGTGGCATCTATCTCCACCTTTGGCCAATTTATTATCTCAGCAGGGTATCTAACAACTGGCAGGGCGTAGGTGTTGATTGCCTGGATCTTGTTATTCCCATTCAGCTGACTCCTCAGGACTTGCCTTACCCTCTGCAGGTATTTGGCGGTTGCAGCTTTCCTGGCGGCCTCTTCATGGTTCCCATTTGCCTGTTGGATTCCAAAGTACTTGGTGCTGTCGTCAGTATCTGCAATGTTGCCTTCTGGTAGTGCAATCCCCTCAGTTCTGACTACCTTCCCTGTCTTTACCATCCGACTGCACTCCTCCAGTCCGAATGGTATTCCGATGTTATTGCTATAGATCCTATTGGTGTGAATCGATGTCTTGTTCACTCCTGGCATACAGATTGATGTCATCCATGTAGAGGAGGTGGCTGATGTTGGCTCCATTCCGTTGGTATTCGTAGCTAGTCTTGTTGATGATCTGGTTGGGGGGGGGGGGGGGGGGGGGTCCCTTGGAAA
>VUQK01004288.1:3456-23488 GCA_015106715.1 Bujurquina vittata | reverse complement strand
CAAAGCCCCGTAATATCATAACACATTGTTTCAGGTATCACTACTGACAGGGGAAATGTTGCTGTTCTAAGTTAGGCCTGCTCCAAAGGCAAACACACGCGCAGACACAGATGAATGGAGGGAACCTAAAAGCACACACGACTGCGTGCACGCGCAAAATAACAACACTCGCACGTGCACGCGCAAGAAGAAAAGCAGGGGTACCATCTATCAGGCTGCAGACGGGAGCCTGGGAAGGGGAAATCTGCCCTGTGATGGCTGTAAATGAGGGCTGTGGCGGCGCTGTCACATTGCATTTGGCTGGGACACAGGCCGTATGAGGGGCTACAAGAGATGGCCTCTGTGTACAGATATAATGAACTTGGGAGGTGTCTGGAGCATGGGCAGACACTGTGATTCTGTCACAGCTAGTGGTGCTCCACTGCTGCTGTGAGGAAACAGGAAGAGAGAGGGAGAGGTGGGGAGAGACGAAGACGTAAATTGAGTGCCGAGAGGGAAAGAGTGAGGAAGAGGCAAAGGCAATGATCAAGACAGAAAAACAGCAGAGAGAGAGATGGAGAGGGGAATGAATAAGCAGCCCTGCAGAAAAACACAGAGCTAATCGCTGCCGGATTGGTGAGGCAATACCGCTGTTATACCAGAAGAATATTTACTCTAATTACAGTCAGCTAATGTGTCTCCAGGTATAAAAGCTGCTGGCGCTTTCCTGAGAATAATGAGGAACACAAAGCTTGCAGTGTCCTGGAGAGAGGTGCAAAACTCCTTTTGCACATTATTAACAGTTCACTGACAACAAAAGTGGGCTTAATAGAATGTAATGTGGTCTCCGCACCCATTCGTTTGTTCAAATGGTCATTAGGGGGATGCAGAATAATTCCCTCCTTCTGTGCTTCGACCACAACTCATTTTATTTCCAAAGTTCTGCCTCCATTCGCCTCTCAGCCTATTTGATGGAGAATTTTCTCTCACCTCTGTCCTCCACACCAAGATGATAAACATGATTTCACGGAGAATTACAATCATCAGTCTTTGTAAAACACACAAAAAAATCCTCGATAAAAGAATTAAGTCTGCTTCGGAGAGACGGTGCCAAACGTATAGATTTACAATTCCACACTCAAGTTCCCCACCATGTTTTAATGCATCATAAACACTTGGTGTTTTTTGGTCTCTGTTCCAATAAAAACAGAGAGAGCGGGGGTGTAATATCTGGAGCTGGGGGAAATTAAAGCCGAAGTTCCTCTCCTCCTCTGGTGCACTCCCAGCCCGCACACTCACACTTAACGCGCACGCACACAAACACGTACGCACAGTTAATCAGCAGCCCAGAGAGAAATCTAAGACCACATCTACACCCAGTGGAGGGAACCTGATACAACCACATCGCCCCCCACCCTCCTTCCCCATTCCCACAATCCCCTCTTTCTCTTAATCATCAGCTCACACACACTAACGCTCCTACTGATAAATTAGACACAAGGTTCAGTATGATTAACTAAAGTTAATGAAGACTGAAAGTGATCTCAAACAAGGTAACCATAGAAGGGAAGCATTTAAGAAAACATCAAGACTGCATTAGCAAAGCACCAGACTCTACCCCCCCCCCCATTTCTGCTTCTGCTGCTATTTCCAAAAAGTCTTTTCAGTGTGCGGTGACAAACATAACCCTTCTGACTGGTGGAAAAATAAATCATACTTTCAAGTGAAGACAAATGCCTTCTCCGCTGGGAGTAGCTGCAGGCTATAGTCATAATGGCCTTTCTCTCCCTTCCCCTTCTTTTCCTCTCAAGGCAGAGGGAGTTTCCCTGAACTAGTTTTAAATGTCCACAAAAACCAGCGTTACGCAGCATAAAGCAAGATTAGGGCAGATCGGTAGCAGGAATACTGCTCTTTAAGACATATTTTACGATTGAACTCCGTGATGGTGAGAAGCACTTAAGGTCCTGGAAGCAAAAAGTGCTGCTCAGCTTCTTTTTTTTGACCAAATAGCAAAAACACTCATCGGTCACATCTTTAACCGTTAAAACACTCAGCGCGGCACAAGGTCATTGCTCATCATCTCTGATGTTGTGTCACAGACGCGCAATCGTGGGTTTCCTACCTCTGCAACTGCAGATACTTGTTGAAAAAGGTGGTTCAGGAAATGGGACTTAAAATGGCAGTGGAGGCTACCCAGACCGTTTTTATGGATTGCACCACCTAACTATATTGAGCCAGCTCTTAAAGTAACCTCAGTTTCTCTCTAGGCTTACAGACAACATCTAAATGCTTTATATACACTGCTAATACTATTTCATACCTGTGTCTTTCACTGAAAAGGATAAGAAAAGTGTTTTTAATAGTGATTTCACCACTTTATAGTAGTTTAATGTGAAGATCTGACATCCAGCACATATTAAGTTTTTCAATCCTGAATCTTTATTTGCTGTTACTCTTTAATGCACCGAAGTCCACTCTCGTGCCTTGCTCTATTTAATGGTAACCTCACTCAAACATTGAGTGAACCCGTGTCCAATTACATTACGAAGCAAATGTCAATGGATCCAACAGATGTTGTGCTACTACACAACTGCCAAGTTTCATTTAGCCAATGCAGGTATCACAGCTGCCACTAGATGGTAGTGAAAGGCTGAAGCTTCTGATTGGCAGACAGGCCAAACTGATGAAAGAAATCCTGCAGGCCTCCTATTATATATCCAGCTCTGTGCTGTGTTCTGCTGTAATGTATTACCTGACTGGGTGGAGAGTGTGATAATCCCGACTGTGGGTAATGCAGTAGTAGAAATGTCTGTCTGATGTTTTGCTCGCCCTGTTCAGCCAGTTGGACTCGCAGGCTAAAAGTCGAGCAAGGCAGAGAGGGAAAAACAGGAATATTCCTGTAGCTATGCAGAAATGTGAAGAGAAGGAGATCTGAACTCAAATTGAAACCTCAAACCAGCTGGTATGCACTCAGACTTTGGCTTTATTTTTGTTTTATTACATGTTAAGCTGTGAATGTTGCAACAATAGAGCAGGTTCTTGGCCGGACCTTGAGCAAAACTGCCATAAGCTACGAGGATTGCGTGGTAATACACAACAAAGCATTTGCAAAGAACACTTTAAGAAACCGTAGAAAAGTTACAACCGTATGAAACGTCCACTGTGGAAAAAAACTGTTCTTCGATCATGTTTTTTGGCACTGAAAAACTTTTCAAAAAGAGGTCACCCACGGTGCTGCTGGACTAATGGAGTCACTCAAGTGTTTTTGTCCAATTGCTTTCATCACCGTGACCATCAAAAATTTATAAACATACATTTAAAATTAGCAATACTGCAGTCGCGGGCACATTAAAAGTGCTTTCATTTTGACAACACAGAAATCTAAAAGTCAAATATTATTTCTCATAGATGAAGACAGCTGTCAAAAAAAATATTTTCATATGCCTCCGGGCGAGATAGCTTTGCTTCCAAGCATGCACGTCACAACCGCTTATTAACTGTCAATCACTGATTTTTTTTTTCTCATCATCTCAGGTGCACACAGTAACATTCATTGTGAAAAAGCTAGTTCAAATGTCACGCTAATGCACACAGACAAGCTGCGGGGCTGTGAAGTCTTCAAACGTCTTTTTTTCCCCCTCTTTTTTTCTCATTTTGCAAGGTGAGAAGAGTTTTTGATTATCCATATGAAGTGCTGAAGAAGTTCACATGCCACGAGTTTCACCATTAATTGGCTCATGTGGAGAAAATGCATGCAAGTATTTTAATCAGCCTGCCCCCCTCCCCCCCAAAAAAGCATTTGATGTGCGGGATACAGTCAAACAAGCAATAAGAAGAACCGAGCGGATGAAATTAGACTACATTAGACTGGAAGAATGTGCTGTCTGCCCTTCTGTTAATATCTGCTCACACCCTCACCCTGTCCCCGCTCTCAGGACATAAACATAAAATCTTTGAGAACTCTCTTTGGCCTGTGCGGCTAATGAAACAACAGTCTCGGACACTCGCACTCTCTAGGCTGTGTTGTGGAAAAGGATGGGCTTGACCATCCCTGAGAGGATTTTGGGCACGTGGACGCTCACAATCTCTGAGATCATCTCTGGGAAGTTGACGCGCATTTGCAGGGACTGAGCTTGGACGAACAGGTCGTAGGTGAACTGGTGTAACTTCCTCACAACCTAGGTGCAGAGACAAAAAAAAACAAACAAACAAAATTGGACATTTAGTGGGGTTATTAGAATCAAAGAAGTCAATAAATATGTCTGCTCTCTGTATAATAAAGACTAAAATGCTCCAAATAATAACAATGATAAATAAGACAAAAGAAGAAAAAACAAGTGACACTTGTGCTTGTCTTGGCACAGCTTAGGAGGCAGTTTTAAGAGATAACACTTATCGTGACACCCTAAGCTCCACAGCCTAAGGGGTCTTCATCAACTCTGATCTTCTTCCTAAAGGGCCCTTGCAGACAATCTCTGGCTGCCCTCCAGCTCAAAAGCCGCAAAGCCGAGTGTTTAAAGGTAAATCCACAGAGAAAGACACGAGGCTCAAACTGCTGGTGCTCCACACTGTAGGAGGTAATGTCATAGTTTTAACTCTCCTAGTCATGCCCGTATAATGATGTAAAGGGTTTTTCCTTTGACAGATAATTGTTCTCTTCATAGCAATAAAAGTCCTGAAGGTATTTAAAGCAGTCCATCTACCCCCCCTAGTGGTAGCACACCTTAGCTTTGTGTCTTCCCTCTAAACCTCTAATGATGATACTGTACGAGTGATTAATGTTTATAACCTCAGAAAATTAAAAGATAAAAAAATAATAAAAAAAATGCAAAGGACAAAGAATGCGCAGGAACACTACAAGTGTCCCTCAAACCATAGACGGGAATAAAAGTAAAATAGAAAAATTATTAAGAAAAAGTGTCATAAAAATCCACGTACAAGCACTCGAAGTAGGTTTGAATGAGTAATAAAAGGTCTTTATTTTAGTGGTCTAGAAACATTAAAATACGCCAGTAGGCATCGGCGTGTGCCTTCTTTAGGGTGTATTTTTTTAATGCTTCTTGCCCACTCTAATAAAGACCTTTTATTACTCATTCAAACCAACCTGGAGTGCCTGGAGATGGATTTTTATGCCCTTTTTTTGGTTCATAATCTTTGCATTTTCCTTTTTACTAAAGGTCACAGCACAACTTGACCTTTCTGTACCTTGCTAAAATAAGATAAAAAAAGTATCATTCTTTCAGGTGTTACTCTTTTTGCTTGCATTGGCTATATACATGTGCGCCCATATATATGTTTTTTTTTTTTTGCTTATGCATTTGTTTCGAGGTTTAATGCCACTCCTGTGGCACCGAGTTAAAATTATGGCCACAGAATAAAGTGCTTTGTGTGAATGGGCGAGTGCGGCTTGCGGTAAAGTGTTTCGAGTGCTCCGTTAAGAGCAGAAAAGCTCAGAATGCAGTGATGTGAAACTGCAAGTTTTCACAGGACTCTTTCACAGTCCCGTGAAAACTAAGTACACCCCCCCCACACACACACCCCACCCCAGTTCAGTAGCTTGCAGAACCAACTTTAGCTGCAATAACAGCAACAGTTCTCTCTATGACTTTGCCAGTCTCTCACATCATTCTGGAGGAATTTTGGCCCAGTCTTTTTTTTTTTTTTTTACAACATTGCCTCACTTCTTTGAGGTTTGTGAGCATTCATTTATGTGGAGCTCTCTTACAGTCGTGAAATGTTATTTCAATCAGGTTGAGGTCTGGACTTTGGGCCACTGCAGCACCTTCATTTGTATCTTTTTCAGCCATTCTGTTGTACATTTGATGAATGACGCAGTTTCAGGCCAGCTTTAGCCGTCTGACAGCTAAAGCTGGCCTCAAATTTGACTCTAGAACACTTTAGTATACTCAATGCCTGCAAGGTGCCCAGGTCCTGTGGCTGCAAAACAAGCCCAAATCATCACCCCACCCCAGCCCTCCACTTGACAGTTGGTATGAGGTGCTGAAATGCTGCATTTTGTTGTTGCCAAACATCTCCACTTTGATTTTGTCTGTCCAAAGGACACTGTTTCAAAAGTCTCCAGAAAACATTGTTCAGATGCAACATGGCAGAAACCCTAACCAAACAAGCCACACTTGTTAGTCTTTTTTTTTATATATATAACTGCACTTGTGAACTTTAACGTTTAACATGCTAACTGATGCCGGTAGAATCTGACATGTAGCTCTTGGGATTGTTGGAGTTTCGGGGTGAATATGCCGGGACATTCTGTCCTGGGAAGATTGCTGCATTGTGTTAACACACACCTGAATGATCCAGACCAGCAAGCGGACAAAACATCTGCTTTTTATATAGGCGCTCACACTCGCTGGTGATTAGTTAATCAAGCGCATTTGATTATCAGCGCCTGGCTGCTAATTACCCTCTAGATTCCTATGGAAGCAGTAAATGTGTACTTATTTTTAACAGGACTGTATTGAGTCCTGCCAAAAACCTTTTTCACACGACTGTAATTAGCAGCTCATTTACTGTGTCAGACTATTCTTCGATGGGTATATATCATATAGAAATCTTACTGGCTTTAATACAACGGCTTCTGGCACTATTATTCTTTTAGGGTTGTTAATTATCAGAGTAACCTGTTAAGGATTAAGAGTTTCAAGGAAGCCAACTTCACGCCTGGGTTAAAACGTTAACATATAAAATGAGGATGAACCTGAAAGAAATGAACCCGCGCTTAAATTTTAAATCCAATGTCTGACAGACTTGGTTGAACTAATCCACCTGTGAAATTTTAAAACAATAAAAATGTTGTGCTGCAAGCCAGTATGCTGTTGTGTGTGTGTGTGTGACATGCGCATCACTGTTCAGAGTCACAGCATGGCGCATTTTTGGAATGCAATTGCGTGTATTACCGACTGGAGGTAGTCCAGCAGCTGCGTGAGCTGAAACAGTCTCTGCGTGCGGGTGGTCTCCCCGCGGTGGCTGGCCAAGCGGTCCAGCTCCTTTATGTAGGAGGTCCGCAGTTCATCAAAACAACGCTGGCTCTTCAGGCCCTCCACTGGCACTGTGACCGCAAAGCCAGAACACAACAATAACTCTCACAGACTTTATCCATCCCATCAATTCTCTTAAGTATGGCTGTACTCTATTGTAGTGGTATTTCACATGCTGAGTTGACGTTCAAGCTATTACTCATGGTCCATAGTTGACTCACTGATGCTAAGGAGGACCAGGGCCTTCATGCAGAGGAACTCCTCCTGTGTAACCTTGAGCATGCACAACCTTTGGGAGAGCAGCTTCATCCTCACACAGTGTTCATACATACTGGATACTTGCATCCGCTGGCTGTGAGGAGGGATATATATAAAAAAAAAAAAACAGCATGAGAAGGGAAGACGGAGCAAAAAATGAAAGAAGAAGAAGAAGAAGAAGAAGTGTGAAGCCAGAGTCACATAGTGAGAAATATAGCAAGGAGAAAGACAATTAATAGTTGTGGGGACAAGAATGAGGAGGGGGGGGGAAAGCACCCGAGGTAAGAAAAAATGAGTTAGATGGATAATAGAAAATAGAGAGTGACAGTGAGGCATTGAAAAATGAGGGTCAGCAACAAGGGCAGGCATATCCATTACTATGTAGGTCAGAAGCAGCCTAATAGAGTGACAGAGGGGTAACACGGGCAGAATGAGTGTTTCGCTAATGTCGCACAAAACACCAGCCAATTGAATCATGCCGTGAGAGCCGGTGAGTAACTGGCATTGGCATTCCGAGCGACACCTTCTTTCAACACAACAATTTACTGATAAGAGCTGGGGGAATGATGTACAGTGATTTGTGACACCAACTCTGCGTTGAGGTTCCTTTGGAAGCAGAACGAAAAAGACAAAGGTTGGAGTTGAGGTATCAGAAGCGTTTCGATAAAGGGGGGTGAGCTTAAATTTAAACTTGTCAAAGTGGAAGTTCGCAGACGCTGACGAATGGCTCGGCCGTGATGAAAAAGAGGAAAGCATTTGAGGCGATTCCTCTGCAGCCACTTTTATCAAATGCAAAGTGATGGGTTTTCGGTCGTGCCCAGAGAGACATTCGCTGTTTGTTTTCCTCCTCTCAAAAACACGGTGCCTTTCATTAAGTTTCATGATGACAGGTGAAATCGTGGCATTCCAGCGAACCCCGTGTCAGTGATTTGTGATTTGCTGCAACTCACTCATTGAAGACCAGGTCTGGCGCAAAGTAGAGCATTGAGCTGTTAGTCAGTGTGTAGGACCTCCATCCCAAGGCAAACACCATCACTCCCATCCATGACAACTGAATCACTGACATCTGGTCATCCACGTGCAGGTCCCGAAAGCCTGTTAGCAAAACTCAGTTATCAAACACACGCCTTGAGGTTAAGTTGTAAAATCAGCTGATTCTGCTCAATTAGGTAACTCTGGAGACAAAGGCAGATACAGGACTGGCCATTTTCAGCCTTTCTTTTTTTCTGCTTAAATGTGAAAATATCCCCCTCTAGTGGTTAATATTTGAACAGGTTTGTTTGTTCTGCATGGACATTAAACTGGAACAAACTTCTGGAAAGGTCTATCATCTTCTGACCTAGATACAGAAGTGCTGGCAGATTAAAATACATTTCCTAGTAGCAGTATTGCTCATCCAAACCACAGTGAATTTTAATATAATTTTCGATTGAATTATGCTTGTTACTTCTTAAGCTGCCTGTTTACCATCCACTCTCGTGCTCTAAGTTGTTTACAAGTCTGACCTTTCAATGTTTTTGGTAGAAGTGTAAGTGGTGTGCCTGGAAATAAACTGAAATGGAAGCAACTATGAAAATGTAATCCCTACCGGATTTTCATGAAGAGCTACTTGGAATTAATTACCTTGGCTCAGATTAGTGTACCTGGTATTGCCTTGGCCCAGCGCACCACGGTTACCAGCTGTCGCTCCCCGAGCTCGTTCAGGCTGGTGAGCAAGGACATAGGGCTGTCTGGCTGGGCAGGATCATGCCCGGCATTGACCACAGCTGGCTCAATAGCTTGTAGGATGCTGAGCAGGGACAGGCAGGAGTGCAGAGGTGGGGGGATGCCTGGACCCAGAACCTGGGACGCTGCTCAAGATATGTAGATAAAATGAAACAAAAACAGAAGGATAGCAATATCAAGTCTTTTCTAGCAAAAGTAAGCTTAATGTTGAATAAACATGATATTGGAGCTTTCTGCAACTAATCCTTACCAGCTAGAGTCCTGACAGCTGCATTTCCGGACTCCAAGCCCACATCCTTCTTCCCTGCCCTCTCTCCTTTTTCTCCATGTCCCCAGCTCGCTGCCTGTTGCGCCTCCTCTCCGTTCCTCGTCTGTCCGGCTCCCTTCAGCCTGCGACCTGGAGAATTTGCATTTGTTATAATGTATTTCACGAGAGCTATCTGACCACACTGACACATTTTTCCAGACACAAACCACAAAATACTTTCCATTATTTGCTTATTGTTATTTCCTCATCTCCAGCTGCTCACCTTTAAGGCTCATTCCTGACATGAAGCACTTCTTCAAGCGACACGAGGCGCAGTTTTTTCGCCTCAGTTTGTCAATGGTGCAGTCGTTCCGGCTGGCACACAAGTGGTTCTGCTTACCTGGAAGCACACAAAAGTCCTGGGGGATGAGGACTGCGAGTTCAACAATGCCCAGGCTTCCACTCATAGCAACGATATGTGGGTGTTTACTGATAACAAATAACTCGCCCTCAATATGTCAGGGTCACTGTGCCCTGTCTACAGAAGAAAGCAAGTGGGTGTAAGAAATTAAATCAGCCAGTGAGTAATTGCGTGTGCACGCTCGTGTGTGTTTGTGCGCGTTACACCCACCTGCAGCGGCCCTCTTGAAGAATACTTTGCAGCTGCCACAGGTGACTGCTCCATAGTGACAACCCGAGGCATCATCTCCGCACACTTGACACACTCTCCTTTCTGACAGATACACACCTGGAAAAAAATCCTCATGCCTGCGCACACACATGGCAGTGTTGTTTTTAAAGGTTTTAAAAACTGAGGGAAGACACTGGTGGAAAATTGCAGTGCATTTTTTTTTAAAAAGAATCTTTTCCAGCTAGGCCTGTCCTCACTGAGTGTTAGGCTGCATATTATGATACCAGTTTCCTAAATCCACTCAATTTACATTTCTTCCTCACACAGTTAATAATTTGTCAACAAAGGAGGTCACTTTGCTCCAAAGTAAACTTGTGATCAACAAAGTGCCAGAGTAGAGTTTTTTTAAGTAATGGGAAACTTGTAACAAAATATACAGACACGGAATCAGCAACAGGTGCTGAATATGTACTTTATAGTGACACTGATGCTGCTGTAGTCTTAAAACTTGTAGGACATTTCTGGAAATGTTAAGGATAGCATAAACTTTCATTCAGTCTATTGCATGCTAAAACATGACTTGGACAAGGCCAAAAAAAAAAAAAAAAAAAAAGAGCACACGAGGCTATTGGAGCACATGCTGCTGAAAGCTTCAGGATTTCACAGTGTATCAATATAAGTCATGGCCGACAGCAATACATGATAATCGTGTTCATTGTATTTGATTTATCTGGGCAGACACGCTGCAAAAAACCCAATTAGCTTATACTCCGTGGCTGGTCACAGGAACGTTAAGAAATTAAGCATGAAATCCGGAGAGACAGTGCACCATTAAACGTCGGTGAACTTGCGTCAAAACTAATTACAGGAATCCTTTTATAGGAAAAAAAGACCAAAATCCAACTGTAAGGCTGGTCACACAATGTTCACGCTGTGTGTGTCCTTTTGGTTCTCATCAACGAAAGGTGTGAGATGGGAGTGCTGCACGCAGGAGTGCCCTTTTGACCCAATGCAAATGGAAAAAACAGCGAAACAAAAACGGTTCGAAACAAGAGAATTAAAATATGATATTTACCTTAAACTGCGATCTGTGCAATTCACCCAAACTGAAGGCTCGCTCTTGATAGTGGAAAAAGTGGTTTGCCCCTGAGGATTCGCGCTTGGATAACTTTCCATTTGGCCATAGCCTTGTGCCATCGCTGCTCCGATGTTACCTTTCCCACCCTGCTCACCTCTACCGTACCAGACACAGCGGCATTCCTGCCTGTTTCCGCGAGAAGCTTGCCCGCAATTACAGTATTTACACAAACCATTATGTTCGCCCGGTTCTCCTCTCTGTGGCTGTGGCAGGGATAGGTCGCTGTATGCGCGCTCATTTGCGCACCACATTTGAGCCGGGAGATCTGTGTATATGTCTGAACTGGCATAGTAACCTGAAGGTTGTTTTAAGGGTACGACCTCAGTCACCCGTGAAGTCGCGGGCAGCTCCACCACCGGGTTCATGAACGCATTTGATTCCGTGCAGACATATCTGGATATCACCGAGCCACGCGTCACTGTTTGCGCACCGTCCATTTCGCCCGACCTGAACAGATCCATACAGCTCACCTGCTGTATGCCCTGGCACACTTCTCCAAAGTCGTCCCCTCTAAAGCTACTGTTACCCAGGACAAGCATGCTGCCGTCTGAGTTCACATTTCCAGTCCTTCGCAACTCTGACACTCCCCGAGAACTATCTGCCACAGTGGAGTCGCATTCTGCAAAGGCGCTGCTGGAGCTCTGGTTCATATTATTGGGCGGAGAAGACACCGAATCCAAACCCAAAGATACTGACACCGCTCTGCTGAGCTCTATAGCTGGACACGCGTAGATGTTAACATCCAACCGATCCGCTTCATTCATCGTTAAAGAGTTTGTTTCTTCCAAAATGGAGCGAAATGCCATTTTCAGTTCCGATCCTTGGAGTTAGAGTACACGGTGTGCGTAGCGAACAAACAAAACAACACTTTCCAGGCTCGAAAACGTCTACCCAATGACACTACTCGCGCGCGTCTCAGCGGATGGGAAACGCACATCGGTCGTCGACGTAAGTTGCGAAGAGGAAGGGACGTCCCGCCGATCTGATTCAATGACGGGGCTTTTCAGCGCTTATAAAGTAACTTTTTTTTCAACACAGGAGATTATTTACACATGATAAAAATTCACCTCACGAATTACTGGGAGAGAAAAAAAACCTGTGAGAATTTGCTTTGGCATAGTCATTGATCCCCCCACTTGTATTAATTTTAAAACTCAGAGGCGTGCTTCCCACTATTTTACATGCAAATCTAACCGTGTCTTGGGAGAATAACCGCGATTAAACATTATACTTCCAGGCTCCCGTCAAGTCTCTGCAAACCCTCGGTGGTACTTTGTTTTCCCACTCGGAGTTATATAAGCTTGCTTGTGTTTCTCGGTCGAATTCACACAGACAATTGTCACGTTAGCAACAAACCAGTCTGCACAATCGCTGATGTGCTTTAAACACATTAAGATAATGAAAATAAAATATTGGAGGCTCTGATGAATACTTTCACCTGTTTATGTATTTATTTTGGACAGATTGTGATGACGCCACAAGGTTCAGGGACTAATAGTTTAAACAGATTTATTTTTTAAAAAGTATGCACTTTTCTGACCCAGTACATAGAAAAAATCTAGATTTGGAAAGCCTTCTTTTTTTCTTTTTGGATTGCAGCAGCAGAGGAAGTGCTGGGAGTCTTTGCAGGATTTATTTTATTTTATTATTTTTTAAATGGTGTGACGCAAGAGGGAGCGAGTGGCGTGCGCTCACATTACGGGTGGGCTCATGGGAAATGAGAAAATCAAAAAAACGTTGTGCTTTGCATGACAAGGCAACAATATTCAGTCTGTCTACAATCAGAAAGACTTTTTATTCTACTGAGATGGAGAAATAAAGAACAGTGTTGCACAAAGGAGTTAACGAATGAAAGACAGCGGAGAACTTTATCTTAACACAGAAATTTAATTAAAGAAAGATGCATTCCCGCCAAAAAAGTTACCCCAGATCTATTTTCCCCCTTAAATAGTGTCCATGTTTTTACAGACTAGACTGATCAAATTTAACACCACCCCTTTAGTCACATCCCTGCAGCACCAACTTTTGTATGTTTATATATAATCTTATATGTAAATGGAAAATAAGGCACCCAACCCATACCAGTCATGTCTCTCTGTTTTATTCTTTATTTCAGAGATAAAGAAGAAATTATTTCATATTTCGTTGACATAAAAACATTTGCCTTTAATATCACTGCTTCAATTAATCAGCATTAATAAGGTTTTCAAAACAACATGCTGGAATGCAATCAGATTGATTGAGAAGAAAAAATGTTTGTGTATGGAATTAAAAATATATTCAGAAGAACAGCTTCTGCATGCTCAGTGACTTGTTTACTAATGCAATCGTCAACATTAAAAACAACAATGCACATAATATCATTTGTTGTCGCGTTCAAACCTTTTTAATTTGCTACTGATGTGATGATCCTCCCCTACACTTCTAAAATCTCTGTCCAGTTGATCTGAACTTTTCTCGCTCCCAGCCTGAGTGAGCCAGCGGTCTCACATGGACTCAAACTCATCAATGCGTTGTTTGGTGTTGCCCTGACGAATCTTACGCAGGGTCTTGTATTTGTCGCGGCCTGCCTTCACATTCTCAGCATGGATCAGGTCATTGGGGGTCTTTTTGCTCTCGTCTACAGCTCGAGCCAGTTCGGTGCTCAGGAACTGGAAATAGAAACACACAAAGTGAATAAAATCCTCTCACCTGGGAGTACAAGACTATTCACAAGTCTCACCCTGCTCCACCATACTCCCCTCAATCCCGTCTACAAAAATCCAGACCATTGTGCACAGTTATAAAGTCCATTTTTGTGTCCTGTTGTCTACACAACATCAATTCTTGTCACGTCGGTGAGATAGGGCCGCAGACGGGATTTGCAGCTTGAATAAAAACAAAAGAATGATAATGTACCAATGCTCCAATGTTTAATTATGTAAAGTGCACTTAGCTCCGGTGAAACACAATTTGTGACAGTAATTAAGCGTCCACCTTTACAACGGAGTCAAAACCTCTATATGAACATGTCAACAAACTGTGCAGAAGATTTAACAAAACTCTTTAAATATTTGCAACAACACAACTGGAAGGGAAGATGTGTTTTTCAGACTGTGGGAAAGAGCGATTGACTGGATAACTAAGTGTTCACTATCAAGGGCCACAAGCCCAAACACAAGTAAGTAATGTTTATACATAATGAAGATGACAGACAGATGGGGAACAACAATCTTGGCCATCTAGGATGAGTTTTAGGGACGGCCTGTCCCTAAACCTGGTCTCTGTGGAGGAGGACGACAGAAAGAGAAACTGGGAGAGAAGGCGGGGCACGGAAACGAGAGCAAACAGGTGTGAATGACAGGTGTGTATTTACTGCTGAAAGGTGAGTGTTAGGGGTGCGGCCCCACTAGTATTGGATGAGTGGAAGAAAATGGGTGGATGGATGCAACTCAGCCACTTACATAACATCAATGAAAATGTAATGGGGACACGGCCCGAGGACCTGTGGATTTATCCAAATAAGACAAACAGTCTACCAGAAGCAGCTCTGTTAGGCTCTATTTAATGCTAAACACAGCTTATGATTATAAGCCGAGCTAATACACTCACAATAAATGTGTAACATGTTAATATTCACCAACTGGTGTTTGCAGGGTTTACTACTGTACCTTAGATTAAACTTTTTTCAATTGTTTTGACAAGTTTACTGAAATATTTTTGGAAATTCTCATAACTGATACATGCACAACTTGCCGAAAAGCTTTATTTCATGCATCACAATGAAGTTTTGTGTCAACAAAGGAACAAACACAGCAAGTTACTCTGACATGTGTAAAACCAAAGCGGTTAAAAAGTTGCAGGTTTCTATCTGTAATGAAAATGGACTCCTTTCCTGAGCGTCTTGCCCTGCACTGACTTTGAACATTGTATCATTGTATCAGTACTTATTTCCTGCGGTCGTCACTGAACATATCACAATGCAGTAAAGAGAAAACAGGAAAAACCTGAATAAAAATGTTAACGTAAAGGTGGACGAAACAAAAAACATGCAGACTATTAGTACTGAAAAGCAAGTAAATAATCGACATGCTCTGTGCAGCACCACAGTTTCTCACTGACCTCTGATGCTCTCTGTTGCACAGGACGGTTATTATAATTAACTAAAACTGAAAGCTAAAACTAGATGTGATTTTTTTTAGTTAATTAAAATAAATAAAAACTAGCCTATTTTGGTGGGGAAAAAATCAAACTAAAATACAATAAAACATCCTCACTTTTAGTTTCTGTTAGTTTAGTAAAATTTGGCTTTCATGGATTAGTTTATTGAAACTTTGGATGGCTACAAGACTGCGAGTCAGCTGCTTTCAAAAAGTTGTGTTTTTATGGCAGTCCGTACATTGATTTACAATAATAATCTTTACAATAATAATTAAAAAGACTGAAAGTGACATTGAAGCTAATAAAAACTAACCATTTTCAAATAATAAATCCTAAACTCAAACCAACTCTGGAAACTAACTGAAACTAATCTGAACTAAGAACGAAAAGGTCCAAAAAGAAATTATTAAAACTAATTAGTAAATGCAAAACTTTAATAACTCTGCTCACATGCAGTCTAACAGGAGCACGGCCACCTGCATCTTCATGTATCCTGTTGTCTTCCCCTTTCTTCACTGCCACCCCCTCTCCCCCCTCTTCCTTTTCTGTTGCTCCCTTAAAAGCTTCATCTGAGCACTTCCTGCATGTTCACACATTGTTGTAACTTCGTTGTGCATATGCTCCAAAAATATGTCTACGCTTTTGATCACAAAGGTTTATGCAACCAACAGTTTTTCACCCCGTTGACAGTTATGCTGAGTCATTTGCCTAAACATGCTAAAATTTGCAAACGGTAACAAAGACAAACGCTTTCTGCTCTGCAGAAGTCAAAGAGTTTTGAAGGATTTCATATACTGTTGTGACAACTTCATTTGAGAACTGAGCCAAAGCAACTGGAAAAAACTGTAATGCTAACATTTACTAATTAACATAGAGGTATTAAAATTGATTGCATGACAGTCTGAATACATAGTGTGGCAGTCCGACCAGTTTTTGTTAACATATTGGTGGAAAGAACCTGGTTTCTCATTTTAATCCATTTTGCTGCAACTGGCCATTTACTCATTGCCACATTAGTCTCAGCATTCAGCTTGAGTGGTTTCTAATTTACAGAATATTATTCAGAGCACCTAAAGCTTTTAAATTAAAAAAAATGTGGGCATTTTGTGTATAATTTGTCTTCACTCTTAAACAATCCAAGACTGCCAAACCTCTACCTGAACATGACCTCTGACCAGACTTTAAGAGACTAGCCGGTCCGTTACTAGACAGGCATCTGATTGCATTCACATAACCTTACCTTGAGGTTTTTCTGTAGTCTCTGGTTCTTCTGGGCCTCTGTGACTCTTTCCTCCTCGCTGCGATCTCGGACCATCCCTGGAGAAGTCAGCTCGGCGCTCGCCTCTGCGCTGCTCTCATCCGTCTCATCGTGGTCGAGGATGTGAGGGTGGACCGAATCCTGGATGTGGACACCCATGAGTTTAGTCTTCAGCTCTTCTTTTGTTTGCTCCAAATCGGCTTCCACCAGTGTTGCCTGTTAACAGAAATGACTTGTAGTGAAGCCCGGTGGTTGGATCTCACAAGTAGCTGAATAACTGAGAAGTAATAATTCACTGACATGGGTGTCCCATTCTTAAAAATGCTCATATGGATATACAATCACTGAGAGACATCTCATCCACATAGCTGAACTGTACTCTCCTTTTTTTATTTATACCTCTTTGATTGAGTATTATGGGTATTATTTTATTATTGATATAGTCATTTTTATTATGGCAATGATGATGATTTCCCCTCAATTTCCCCTCATCATACGCAAAAATAGATAGATAAATAGATAGATAGATAGATAGATAGATAGATAGATAGATAGATAGATAGATAGATAGATAGATAGATAGATAGATAGATAGATAGATAGATAGATAGATCGTAGCTATCTTTGATTTACCCTCACCCTTTTCTGCCATTTTTTTGCCTCCTCATCCTTTTTCTTCTTGGCATCTTCCAGCAGGGAGATCTTGGAGGTAAGATCTGCCAGCTCAGTGGCCTATGCAACCATGGTTAGAATTGAAAAGAGAGTTAAGACGCTCCCGGTATTCTATAGGTTCCTCTGTATATAATTAGATGATAGAATTTGATTGTCGTACCAGGCTTTCCTGATTTTTGATCTGGGTCTCAGAGTGGTACAGCAGGGCTGCTTTAGCCTCGACCGCAGCTCTGCGGTCCTTCTCCAGGCGCTCAGCCTCCTCTTGAGCAATTTTTCTTTCCTTCTCTAACTCGAGCGCCCTACGAGTCTGCTCCTCCAGCTCTGAAACGAACATGCACACGTGTGAAAAAACCTCCAACACCCCCCAAACGTGCCCACTTAAGCTTTACAACGTGAGCTTTGCAGCTGTGAAATATAAAATGTTTACATTTTTTCCGACGTGCTTCTGTGATATTTTTATTTTAACAGAAAAATAAAACTCAAGTGAAGACACATTTGCATTCAGAAAGTTGTCAGACCATCTTGAGCCCTCTTTGTCTGTTCCTCAATCTGTCTCAATCTCTCCATCAGCTCCATGGTCTCCCGAGCAATCTTCTCTGTTTCCTTCTCAGCATTTTCTCGCTTTTTTTTCTCACTCTCAAGCAGAGCCCTGACAGGAGAATTGTGCATAAATACACATTCTAAGAAAAAAACATCATCTCCTGACAGTCCTTTCTTAAAGCAGAGAGAACACACTGTAAACTGTAAAAAAAATAAATAAACTTTTATTATTTCTCCACCCCCCCACCGATTCTGTACCTTTCCATTTGTCGCTTGTTCTTCTCCTCACGAGCTTGGGCCTTCATCTGCTGCACCTCAATGGTGTCAGGCTTACGTCTGCGCATGTACAGGTCATGATTCCCCATGCATAGCGCCAGGATGCGTTTGTTGATGCGCAGACGAGGTACGTAAAAAACAAAATCCTATAACAAACAAGAATTAGCAATCAGTGATTGTCCAAGGATTGGTTTATGATATGCCTCAAGCACATCAGATCTATTTTACCGTTAAGGATGGGTTTAAATATTCAAAAAGGATAGTTTTGTTTTTTGAGGAAAGCATTAGTTTTTCTCAACTCTTGGGTACTTTCCAAATCTCTGCATGCAGTCAGAAGGCAAATTGGACTGAGGGTCTAAACTCATGTTTGTAAATGAGATCAAGCAGAAGCTCATTACACTACTTGCTGTAATTTATGCATTTGCAAATTTTTTATTTTGGCAGGAACAAAAATATGGGATTCGCTCACACCTCCTGTTTACAGTCACAGTGAATTATTTTGAAAAAAGCCTATGTTTGAATACTAACATATTATGTACCATCACCAGTACAGAAGGAAAGGCTATTTAATGCCATCCACAAGCATTTATGAAATGAGCTACCATATGCTCTTAGTTTAACACGGCATCGAGCCGCACAGAGAGGCATTCAGTTTGCCAAATGTTAGCTTTGCGTCACAGAAGGTGATGTTCCCTCTATTAACGATATTGTTTTGCATACCGGAGCTTTCCTGTCGATTGGCTTGATGACAAATTTCTTGTCATTGAAGGAAATATTTCTGATCTCACTCCAGGGAAAGCCAATCTTTGGAGTCAGCCTGCAAAAAACAAAACAAAAGCAAAACTGATAGCCTACTGGTAGGAACTCTATTAGATCAACACCAGCTTTAAATACTGTTTTAGCATGATAGAATCTGATAGTCATTCAAGTGCCAAAACACATGACAGAGCCTTTACAAGCATTTGATTATACTGTATGAACAAAAACAGACAAGCAGAAGCAGCAGCTGGTGACTCATTTCATTCAAAATCAAAAATGTTTAACTCCCTTTGCCTGTGGGAAAATCATCTGGGGACCACGAATGTCTTTGTAATCCAGTGGTTGTGGCAGGGCCGCCAACAGAAACACGAACACACAATAACGCATTTGAATCTGTCAGGAGCATTCTTGAATTACGACTTACTTGTCTTTTTTGTCATAGATGTTCAGCCCCAGTGCGTCCACCCCTAACCACAGCTCTGAGCCTTTCTTGTTCTTGATGCTGAAGTAGTTCACACCATACATCTCCAGATCCTGCGCTATCTTCAGGTACTCTAACATTGCATCTTCTCTGTGTTGTGGAAAAGTAAAATCATGTGCAAAGCATCAGTTTGGTAAAAGTACATTGAATTTTTTTTCTTTTTTTTGCAGTGAAACTGCAGTACCTGAGCATTCCCTTATGCTCTTTATGCCACACCTGGATTCTTTCCTCCCACTGAATCTTGTTTAACTTGTGCTGCTCCAAAACCCTGGTTAAATCAATAAAGCAGGCACAAGTTAAGAGTTATGGTTGCAGAAACTTTAAATTAAGGTGAACTTTGACTAATGCTGATATGCACAGGATGTACTACCTCTGTGGCAGCAACTTCTCTTTTGTAAGATATCCCGGTATGTGATTATCGTCCCTGTAGTCCCCAAGTTTGACCTGAACTGCGTATGAGGCCAAAAGCACTGCAGTCTCGGGCGGGCAGTATATATCATCATTTAGGATGCTCTCCTTCACCTAAAAGAGAATAATACTCACAAATCACCCATTTGCTACAACATTGCCTGGAGTTACACCATTATACATGAGGATGGCAACATTAATGTGCTTCACAAAGAGAGAAATCCTGTTTACATTCTTGTCTTTAACTCCTGCACCTGAGTGCACTTTTTGCATGCAGGCACTTCCTTATGGAAACACTGCTGAAATTGAAATTTGTATTATTCCCCTTTTTTATCTAAATACAATTATTTCTTGTGTTTCAGTAAGTATGCAATTTGTAATTAAATGATAGTTGTGAGTCACCTTAATGGAAAAAAAGGTGGTTCAATAGGAATTGGAATAACTAGGTATAATGCTCATCTTTGGTGCACCCCCCCCCCCCCCCCCCAACCACCCCCTCGTGTTTTTTAAATGGCTGGCCCCCCC
>VUQK01004286.1:8865-22302 GCA_015106715.1 Bujurquina vittata | reverse complement strand
GAGAAGTAAAATCACGTAGTCTCCTGCATCTGTACCTAGAAGGCTATCATTTAAAACCCTCAACAATGCAGATTCAGTACTATGAAGAGGTTTAAAGCCAGATTGAAAGACCTCAAGAATATCATTTTCATCTAGTAAGGCTTTCAATTGGCTAAAAACAAATGGATTTTTGTTCACCTTTACTAATAAACACCTTCATTTACAACTTGCATTTTGTGTTTACTTGTGTTGTCCTTGACTATTGTTTAAATTGGTTTGATGTTCCAAAACACTTAAGTGTGAAAAACATGCAAAAAAACAGGAAATGAGGAAGGGGGCAAACACTTTTTCACACCACTGTAACCTGCAGGAACTATGTTTTTAATACTATGATTTTTTTTTTTTTAAATCAGATTTGAATTGTGATTCTGTTCACCTCATTTTTACGTCTCAAAGATCTCTGAATCTCTGGAAAATTTGCTTCTAACCGAACTCTCCTTTCTCATTGACATAACCGAGCGCTGCACCTTCTTGCTGCATGTGCAGCCGCTCCTATGGAATGAGAAATGTTTGAAGCCAAAAGATAATCGGCTTCTAAACTAACCAAGTTTCTTACTTAAATCTAACCAACTGAAAATAATAAAATAAACCTTCACGACAGAAAATCCTGAATAGAAACTCCTTCCAGTAGTCAATCCTCGTGTTGGATCGACATGCATCGCAAAGCTGCTGGAAGAAGCTGAGAGTCCCGTTTTATACAACACACTTTTAATGTTTACACACACACACACAATATAATGCACCATATTAGTGCTGCTAATTCATACTTTTAATGGTGAACATAAAATCATGCAACACAGAGTTTTACTGGAACAGGTGGCCTCATGTCTTGGAGGCCATTTGCGAGCACTGAAGGGACCACACCACAGGTTTAAAATGGGAACATCTTCGGGCAGACAGGCGACATTCCCACAAGACAAATGTACACTCAAATATAAGTAAATGGGATAAACTTGTGTTGTTGAATGCATCCAGTAATACCTATCTGTGCAGGTGGAGTTCACTCAGTGTGGCTGACTGACAGCAAAATTGTCAAAAGAAAAAAAAAGTCATAAGAAAAAATTATACTCCTTCCTTTGCACGAGAGGTATCTGGACCCCCACTTTACACACAAACACCAATCTCTGTCTGCTTACAATCTGGTTTATGTCTTCACGCCACAACGAGGGCGGATATGGGAGATGCAGTCAGTGTTATGTTTGCTGGGATCGGTCTGCAGCAGGAGAGCCATTAAATCAAAATAGTACAAACCATAACCACAGATTTCTCTGCATATAAACCCATCTGAGGTTTTGGAATTCCTCTAAGAGAAATTATCACCTGTGGAAACCAGGGTTTCATGGACTGCAGCATAAATATACTTTTGTTTGTCAAATGAGCAGAAATTATGCTTCTGTGAAGGGAACACAGACCCCAGAGGTCAATACAGAACTATGAAAAACCTCATGTGTAACTCACAAAAACAAACACACAAAAGTACAGCATTATTATTGCTAAAGCATTCTCAAACTGCAGATTTTCCTCATCATTGAGTTCTACAGCTAATACAAGAGCAAAACACAAAAATGTAAATTAGAACTTGAAAAAGCATTTCCTGGAGAAAATGCTACTGTGAATGCAGCTGAATGATCGGAGCTGAAATGCTAAGAAATGCTTTGAAGCACTTACATGCTCCACAAACCACTTTGAAGTATCATCAGCCAATCAGAATGCCCCTACACGCTTTGATCTGCCAACTCAAAATGGCAGAGCCCTGTTGAATTTGCCTCAGCGCACCTGTCGAACAAATGCTTCTAGATCAAAATCCGTAGCTCCTATCAAAATCATTTTTGAACTGTGAGCATCACAAGGACCGGCTCTAAACAGTGGTGTCATTTTTATTGTCCTGTGTTCAAAAAATGAAGTCACGGGAGCATTTTCAAAATGGTGCTCGTTTTGGGTCTCTGGAAAATTACTATAGGGGCGGATGGAGGAGGGTACTGTCTCTGCTTGAACCCTCACAGTTTGAACAGTTTACATTTGTCAGAGTTGAGGGACACATTGTTTGAAAGTAGAGAACCAGCTCTACGTTCTGATGGTCAAATGATGGCTGGAGAGTGAAAGCTGTGGACACAGCGGCAGTTTAGAGAGAAATCTTTCAGCTGAAGAATTTGAAGCCGTCCACTGAGGTTTGGAATGCGCACTCTAGAAAGTCTGAAAATGTCCTTAAACATAAACCGTCACTGCTCAAAAGCCATAAAACATATCAACACCGAGTGACACCTGGATAGCCAAAAACCATGGGAGATTACATAATACTAATGTAATAATGACTCATTTTGACGGAAAAATGGTTTCCGAAGCAACAGTCCAAATGTGACAAATTCTTTTTGGGAAGCCACTTGATTTCTTTTGATGCTACTAAGTGAACCAAAAAAAGCTGCAAACCGAAGCACAGACGCTGGTTCAGTCTTCAGATTCAACACCGTGATTTTTAAGCGGTGAAATAGAAAGAGATATTTAAAGCGCTCCTGTGTCCCGCCGAGTCCGGAGGTCAGCCTTAGGAGGGGAGGTCCCAGCGGGTCTGCTAACCTGCAGCCAAGTTAGCCGGACTTATGGACTACAAAGACAGCGTGCACGCCGGAGGACGCACGAAAACTCGCACAAATCGAAACGGCAGCTACATGAAAGCTTAGCGTATGAGATTTCCGCGGAGGAAGCAGAAGCGGCGCGGACAGATTTCACGTTTTTTTCTGTTGCTCACCTTCACACAACGAATATTCGCCATCGTAGTCCGGACTTGTTCTGACGTCACATCAAAGATCGTGTGCACGAAAGAGGCTGCGCGGATATACACGTGCTCACCGCGTGACTAATTAAAGACCCCGAAGATTGAGTCTTTAGGCTTTTACAGCTTCAGGCTCCCATAATGAGTGCGCTCTTTCACTGTTTCTATATTAAGCTGTAACCCGTGCTTGTACTGTGTAATGTTTGTAAAATAACTCAAAAGTACTGAAATACTGTGACACGTCATAATTTGTGTATCCGGATAAAGCATGAATGTGAGAGCTCTGCCAATACTGATCTTTGATTATAGCCTCACCCTATTAGTTCTTTTAACCAATCAGGGGAAGTTTCAGGGGAATGCCCCACCCCACGCTGAAACGTTGTCCAGTCAGAACAGCGATGCAGCTCCGATTTAGCTGACCCAGTTTGAATTGTCACAGCCTTTTGGCTGTATTTTTTTTTTTTTATTTGATCCTGGGAGTTACACAGCAAAGAAAACCGGCCGCATTTGTCACAGAAAAAAATGACAAGCGCAAGAACTCACATTAAATATACAATCCTGTTTCTATCTACTCTGACACTTAAATGATTATAAAAAATATGGATTTCTGGCCGCATACACACATTAGATGAATTTTATTGTCTACATCACAGGTTCTCAATGACGGGGCCTAGGAACCAACTGGCTGTCACCACACCCGTCGGCATGACATAAACCCACTGTTGAGGTTTACAAAATAACCATGAAAAAGCAGCACATACGACAAGATACTCGTTTAAATCCATTTAAGTGCTTTTATGGTGATTTTGCGGATTCTGTTCAACTGCTCTCACACTACAGCTAACCCCTCCTAACCCGTAAACTGGATATGATGGAATCTAACAGCACTCATTGATTAAAACATTATAAATAGTTGAAATTGGTAATTTATCAACATGAATCAGTGACCTCTGAAAAGAAACACAAACACTAAATACCTACATTGTCCCAGGTTGGCTGATCACTTGAAACATGATGGTGCAGATTTTTTTTCCATCATTCGTGCGTTTTTGGTCATATTTTTTAAACAAGGTCTTCAACTAGAATCCAGCTACAGGTTTCCGCATGCAATTTTCTTAACTGCTTTCTTATACCAAGAGTTTTGCACAGCACCTCACTGGATTTAAACACAATCAGTTCTGAGACTTACAGCTTTATTCAAGGGGTTTAACAAAAGTATTGCATTAGAATTTTTTGGTTTATTATGAATTACAAACATTTTCATACAAAGTCCCCAATTTTCAGAGGCTCACCATTAATTAGCCCAACATCATTATAACAAATATCAGTCAGCAGCTAGTTGGTTTAACTATTTGTCAAATTGTTACTTTACATTCAGAATTTACAAAATGCATCACAAAGAACATCATGAAACCTTTTGTTGCAACTCATAAAAACAATGATCTGAATTATATTTAAGCAACTACAGTTTCACATTGTATTTTATTATATTAAATGACAAGAACCCACAGGAGAAATTGAAACCAGCAGATCGTGCTTTGGAAAATCTGATCATATTTCTATAGATTACCTAAGGAGCTTCATCTATAATAGACAATGAAAAGGAAAAAAAAACTCAGCAAGTGAGATGGAGGTGATGGTTTCAGGTCCTGTGAGAAAGACAGTAGGCTGTATAGTTATCTCCCAGATCTGGTATGATCCTAAAACTATACAAACTACTACCTCACCCCACAGCTCCCACTTTCTTTCGCAGAGTCTGCCTTTTTGATGTAATGACTTTACAATCAAAATAAAGGTGGCTGCTCTCTGTTCTTGAGGAGGGTGTGTCGGTGTCTCCAGGGCCAAGCCTAGGAGAGATTCAAAATAATAAGAATTGCAAGATATGCTGGACTGCAATCAACCTCAACTGCACAGAAAAATGCTTTCTTATGGACACATCCTGTAAATGTTTCTTTAAATGATCACAACCAACAAAAACAGTCAAAAAGTATCAAGAGTTGAATAAGTTGTGGGAGACTCTATGAAATATTACCTGAAGGCAGGACCTCCTTTTCTGACAAAGAAAGTGGCAGGATTTCCTGCTTTAGAGATCTTATTTAAAAATCAGATGAACTGTTAATAAAATGTTTGAAGGTATTTTTGTTTGCTTTACTTTTCAAACTTGTCTTTGCTAAAGGTATATGTGAATGTTGTCAGATGTATCTTCACAACATATGCTCAGAATAGAAGTATATTTCTTGTTTGACTAATTTGTTTTTAATATATTTTAACAGAGCAGAGAAATCCCTCTACACATAGTGAGAACAATGCCCGTGTGCAGAAGAGGAAAGTAGAAAAGGGTTTAAGCAGAAGTGGAGAGAAAAATAAACAGTTTTTTTTTTAGTGGTTGTTTAGTGAAATTATTTGCATTAAATGGCTTTATAAAATGACATTAAATGCTGGATGGCGCAGAACTTCCTGCAGATAAATATAAGACAGAAGTGATTGTTTCTGGCCCTGATGCAACATGCCTGAGCTCCTTATCTATAAAGTCAGGCCCATATTGTGAAAACCTTAGTGTCATCTTTGACAACCACCTCAGCTTAAGAAAGCATGTCAGTTCAGTTGCCCAGTCTTGTTTTATGCAGCTAAGGAGACTCAGTAAGATCAGCTCAATTTTACCCCATCTCCTAAAAAAAAATCTAGAGACCATCACGCATGCTTTGATTTCCTCTAGGTTAGACTACTGTAGTTCATAATTGCAGCTTCTATTTTAGCTTCTCTTCATTGATCCACCTACTGATTTCAGATTGATTAAGATTTTTCTGTTGACTTTTAAGGCCCTCAAGTCTCCCATCAAATTTCAAGTCTTCTGACAACACCAATAATCAGACATTTGACCATTCATCTGGATTTAAATGATAGATTTATACAGTTGACCGTAAACAGTGGTCAGATATTAAGCTTTAGTCATTCATGCTGTGGACTCTGTCCACACCACTGGCTGATAATGTGTGACATTAAGGGAAGCTGCAGAATCGTGTACAAAGGAAGCACAGAATAACTGCTTTATGAAGTTTCACACAGAGTGAAATCTCATCAAAGACTGTTACAGGACAACAAAAACCATCACCTGAATCAGATCCAACATGTACATTTTTACAGTGTTTTCTCCCTTTTTAGTTAATGATTTGTTGGCTTTAAACATGATATAGGAAGGTAGTGATTTTGGTATTTCTCTGAGCACCGTCTGACAGTCATTCCCAATCCCCAGACTGCTCAGTAAGTAATCACCTGATTAGAAGATCAAACTAAATTAATAAAAACACAAATTAAACCTCAGTTTCCTGCTTTTGTGGGGATCATGGGTGAGACTGAGGTTTGGGTGGGCCCTTAAAAAAATTCTCATTTCAAACTACTCGGGCTGTTGTTTGGGAATGGCTGCAATAAACGATGTGGAGTCATTTTAAAACCACGCTGCCATAAAATGTATGTGGCAGAGGGTTAAAATGAAGCAGTGACCCCACATCATCTTGCATCAGATGGAGCTAACGGGCTAACCCGAGGACAACCCCAGTCCCCGGAAACATCACTTGCCCGATCCACCGTAAACCTGAAGTCGTCAGCATCACGGCGGTGTCCGTTAAAGGAGGGTGAGGAACAGCTGCTGTCACCGTGTGGGGTATATTTACCTGTGGCTCTCTCGGAAGCAGCTAACCCGCTGTTAGCTCACAGAGCTAGCTGAAAGCGAGCTCAAATTGGCGGTTCTCGATCTGCTGTCACATCCGCCGTGCACGCGACAGCACACACCTGCGTCGTCTCCGTCTATATACTCGGTGCTTCCCCTATAAACTCATCGAGGGTTTGGGTGCCGAGCTACAGCAGCGGTTTACCTCAAAAGCCTCCCCGTAGCCTGGGTGGCCCCTCATATCGCCCTCGCCATCTTTCCAAGCCGAGCGAGTTTGTAGAAGCTGGCTGATGGGATACCCAAATATCGCGAGAGTTATGTGTCGTGCCGGGATTTTTTTTAATGTCACAGACCTCGTAAATGTGCAAGATCTCCCACCGTGTAGACTTCCTGTTTCGCCAATAAAATGTACATTTTATGGTCATAAACATTTTTATTCTGTGAATTTCCATCCTGGTTTTTTCCTGATAGAATGGATCGAAATGATAGATTTAGGAAAATATTTTATGGGTTTCCATCCTAGTAAAGTCTGAGTCACTGAATAGCATACATTAGCAGAATGCTAGGTGTTTATGGGCAAAATCAGCTTTCCTACATGGACATAAATGTATTTTTATTTCAATTCATACTGTTTTTGTTAAAACCTCAAAAAAAATTGTCAACTCATTACTATCGCTCATGCGCGCCCTCTGCTGCTCTCTCTGCGTGTAGTGCAGCAAAGTTCCACTCAAATGGATTACGTGGGCCAGCTCCCCTGGATTGTCTCCAATATGTATATACATACATTTATTTATTTAGCATTAGTATAATTCTACTTGCTTTTGTTTGTTTTTATTAACCTATATCTGGGTCAGTCTATATAAAAGAGGAACAGAAAATGAAGCAACAAACTGGGGAGAGCATTCACTGATCCTGAGACTCAGTCCTTATGGATTTAGAAACTTCTTCAGCGACTAAAGCTGTAAGATCAATGAGATGTGTACAACCTTGGATACAGAATAGTATCATAGCTGTATTGTTTCTTCATTTCACAGCCATAAGCTACATTTCCAAGTGGTAAGACAGGTATTTTCTTGAAGATGTTTTGTATCAAAATGTGGATAAAAGGAGGCTCTTTCATATGCCATAACTTTTTTTTTGACCAGCCACCTACCCAGTCATGTTGGAACAGGAAGGGGCCACACTACAACCCCTCCTCCACCAAACGTTGACTGCATTGAGCCAAGTGTAAAGTTTGGTGGTGGGGGTGTTTTTCAGAAGTTGGGCTCAGCCCCTTAGTTCTAGTGAAAGGAACTTTGAACGCTGCAGCATACCAAGACATTTGGGACAATTTCACACTCCCAACTCTGTGTGAACAGTTTGGGGATGGCCCCTTCCTGCTCCAACATGACTGCACACCAGTGCACAGGGCAGCTCCATAAAGACATGGATGACCCAGTTTGGTGTGGAAGAACTTGACTGGCCTGCCCAGAGTCCTGACCTCAGCCTGATAGAACACCTTTGGGATGGATTACAGCGGACACTGAGCCAGGCCTTCTCTCCAACATCAGTGTGTGACCTCACAGATGGAAAATGTTTCTGGAAGAATTGTCAAAAAGACCTATAAACTCTCTTATAAACCTGTGGAAAGCATTCCTAGAAGAATTGAAGCTGTTATAGCTGCAAACGGTGGGTCAACATCATATTAAACCCTACAGATTGAAAATGGGATGTCACTCAAGTTCATATGCAAAGCAGACAAGCAAATACTTCCAGCAGTTTAGTGTCAAAGCCAACTAAGAGCTGACTGTGGAATATTTAGTAGTGAGGAAATTTAATGACTGGACTTGTTGCACAGGAGGTATCCCATTGCGGTACCACACTGGAGTTCACTGAGCTGCTGAGAACAACCCATTCTTTCACTAGTTTGTAGCAGCAATCTGCATGCTTGGGTGCTTTATTGTATACACCTGTGGCAATGGAAGTGTCCAGAACACCTGAATTCAATGATTTGGATGATAAGTGAATATTTTTGGTTACATCGTGAATCTTTCTCCAGCTCACTGAAGACCACTACTCTAGAACAATGTGCAAAACTTCAAAAAGCCCTGAAATCCAATGAAAGACAACACAGGACACAGCAAATACTTTTTTTTTACTAAAAGAATAAATTTTATTTCAGCACTGTAAGTCATTTCCCAACCAGTACAAACATGACTGCCATCTTTGTCTCTTTCTGAACCATTTCTCCCCTGCCTCTGTGAGATCAGACCACCAACAGCCAGACAAATTAAAAACAAAAGAAAAAAAGAACTCTCTCTCTCACCTTTCCACAAACCGTCTGGTGCTTCCATAATGCTAACAATGATGACAAATTATACCAACCATAATTATAACAGCAATAATGATGATAATATTTCTATAACAATAATATTATGGATAAATTTTAACCCTTTTTTTTCGCTGCACAGGTTTGGGTGGTTCTGGGTACTGATGCATTGACCAACGTGACAAGAAATGGCTCCCAACGTGACAGGAACTCAGGCACGAGGGGGGCAGAGGTGGAAGCGGGGGTTATTCTGAACCTTCTGGGGGACTGTTGAGGGGGAGTGGCAGTGTAGAGAGAGACAGAAAAATTAGGGACCTTTATTCATGCCAGACAAAAATGCTGTGAGATTTCCTGGACAGATACAACCCAACCGATGACTCCTTTCTGTATGACAGAAGATAATACTGTTTCATTTCTACAATACTACAGCGTACACACGTCTGTTCTGGGGCTTTTGCTTCTCTTCAGAGGACCCTCCCATTTTCGTAGGCACAGAGGCGGGGTGCTTTTAAGCGGCTTAATAAAACCATCATTTCAGTCACAGAGAATTTTCCTCACAATGCTCCAGCTGAGATTATTGCGTCCACCTTCGTCCTGGATTAAATCAGTAACTGGAAATGAGATTTCATGGACAAAGCACAATGAAAGCAACATGCTTGAATGTGTTAACAAGGCCTGCAAATTACAGACTTTTTTGATTTCTTCAAAATAACTTTTAGTGGAGGAAATGTGTTATTTATGGCAGGACTGATGGTCCAAAATGCAGATGTTTAGCTTAAATGTCATGCGATAAAGAAGTCAGTAATGTAATTAAGAATTCCTTTCCCTATGAGTAACTTTTGTAAAATTTGCCAGGAAATATGAATTTTTTTTGTTTTTAATTGCACATTTTAGTCCACAAACTGTGAAAGCTCTCAAAAAAATCTTTGTGGTTATTTCCTTGAGTCGCACAAAATCTCCTGGAAGGCCGACCAATCTCAATTTGCATTTCGAGGAAAATCTGCTCTCTCTCCACCGCCTTGGTGCCCACATCTAGCATGAAAAGACTCAGTCAGCTCGAGTCCGGGGAGTTAAAAAAAGAAATAAAAAGAAAGCAAAAGAGGGCACCGTGATCGAGGTCACATTTCTCAGGTGACATTCCTTCCCTCTGTGTGTGGTTTGTTGATCTGATCCGATGGGAGCGAGCGGAGCAGTTCCAAAAATTCACTGTGAGGAAGTGAGCTAGCGAGAATTTCAGATTTCGATCACGCGCTCACTCGCCGCCCCGTCGCAAAAACCACAGTGTAAAAATCAAACAACAAAAGCAAAAATAAAAACACCACACCGTTACCTCACAGATCTGTCAGATAAATCACACGTGCTGTAATGTCATTATACATATAATCATCAGAAACTTGTTACTCGTGGGGTGGAGGGGCAGGGAACCATCAATGATGGGCGGGGGAGGGGCTATAGAGGGGCTTCATTGGGGGCTAGACGGGGATGCTAGGTGTACTTTGGTTCTCAGGTGTTCACAAGAGATGTTTCGCTGCTTTGTGCAAGGGCGCAGAGTTGAGCTTTGATTAACGACGAAGAGTGAAAAACTCGTTATCGGGGATAATATGAGAATCGAACATAGTGCAGACGACGATTTTCAATCCGAAAAAACGGGCAATATTTACTTACATACAATAATAAAACGGTGAAGTGGTCTACAGATGCCATATAAAATACAGGTAAGGAAAATGGCAATCGTTACAGTTCAAATCTCTAGGTTGGCTAAGCGTATTTCAGTACTAACTGAAGCGATGGTAGAAGGATTAGATTAGAAGATGTAATAACATTAAAAATAGTAAGAAAAACACATTTTGCACAATTGAATAAAACAGTTTGATTTTTTTTCTGATTTTTTAAATCCACTCTGGCTAGATACATACAGAAACTGATTATCAACGTTAATATAACCTTTACTGTTAGTTGGGTTGATTAAGGGGGCGGGGCAGCCCAAAGAGAGAAAAAAAAACGGCCAATAGAAACGATCCTAAAGGGGCTAACGGAGCGGCAGAGACGGAGGTGAAAGAAAACTGAGATACAGGGGGAGGAGGCTGGGGGTGGGGGTGGGATTAACCTGTGTGTAAAATATCTGTGTGTATGCACTGGGCTTGGTTTATGTTGTGTGCGTCTGTGTGTCTGTGTAGGTGTTTTCGTGTTACTCTACAAAGAGGCTGAGGAAAATTTGAGGGCGGGATAAAAGAATAAACGGATGAACAGCGAGAAGAAGTGTCATAGCAGGGGGGGTTAGAGGACAACAAGCATAAAAATCACTGATCAAATATCTATCGAACTAAAACAGACGAGGACAAAAGAGGGACACTACATCATATGTTGTGTTGACTTTTTTTTTCCCCAAACTACCTACTGTGTAACTCAGGATTTAACATCTATATATCTGTGTGTATATGTGCGTGTATTAACGTGTCGTCTCTAAATGTGTGTGAAAGTGTGTGCGTTCCTCTAATCCGTGTCCATGCAGCAAGAACGTGAATGTGGGATTTTTTTAGTCAGTAGAAAGTGTTACCAAAAAAAAAATCTCCGATGAACCGACGACCACTCCACTGGGAACTGAAACTGCACAAAAAGAAATCACTTCAGCACAAAAGCAGAGAAAATGCCGCTGGTAACAAGTGCGACTGATTCCTGTCTGTGTGTTTGTGTTTTATGAATATATATACCTGTGTGTGTGTGTGTGTGTAACTGTTATCTGGCGAGCGAATCGAGAGAGGGCATCGAATACCAGATCACACTCTGGCTCGCCGCAAAAAAGCCATCTTCTAACAATGTACTGCTGCAATACACGTATTTGTACTAATGTCAAAAGTTGAAAGCAGTTAAGTATATGACTCCTAGTAAATCTAGACTTAGTATTCCGGCCAGTGGAGCTATATTCTCTAGCCTAGTCTTGGTGTGTGTTTTACAGTCCTGTGTTAAGCCCCGACGCTGTTTACCTACTCTTAACCTAAGAACACCTAAAGTGCTCATAGATCCCTACAAATTAACGGCTAACTAGTCCGAACCTTTTTTGATTTCATTTGGTGTTGGTGTAAGAGACGGCGGCGTGGCCCAAACGAGCGTAGGCCTACGCTCACGGCTGGGTCGACTGTCAGCGTCACTGTAAATGGCTGAGTTCATAACAGAGGGGATGTCTGACGCGACTACATTAACACTTACTTATATATTTATATATATAGTCAGGGTTCTCTTTCTCCTTCAAAAAAAAGAAACAAAAAAAAAAAAAAACAGCATTTCCTAGGAGCTTTTATTCCGTGTCAATTTTGTGGCACATGATGAAGCGCAAGTCATCAACGTAGTAAGAAAATAAGGTGCTTCTTTGCTGACTTGCCCCTTTTTCAATGTGACGAGTTCATTTCAGCCTCTCGGCAAGTTTGTAGAGATCACAACGATCATGGCCAGCGTCTCTCAGGCAGTATCTGTCGCTCTACTGCATTTACATTTGCAGTTGTGCTACCAGTAATCAGTAAGAAGGTACATGCTTGTATTTCTGTTGTCAGATGAGACGTTGCTGTGTGTGTGGGGGTGGGGAACACATTTCATTCTCTACAAACATAAATGCTTTAATAAAACATTTCTTAAAAGTCTCAGATTGTGAGCGGCACACTCAGGGTCCGCCATGTGGCCTCCCTCTCCCCTGTCAAGTGACAGTGTGGTCCGGCCCGCGAAGGCTCTTGCCGTGCTCGGCTGAGGCGCTTCAGGGGCAGGGAAGTGCTTCCTGCTGGTCTAAAGTGACACACCGGAGCGTCGCTGAGCAGCAGCTCTCGGTGCCGGGCTATCGTAATGGCAACAGCTGCTCAATCTTTTGAGGCTTTGCTGCCACGCCCCTTTTATATCACATGTCTTATGAAAATACACTTTGGAAATAGAGTTTAGAAATCTGAAATGATTCCCAGGAGTATGTTGATGAGAACGCTCAAGACTCCTTTCAGCTTCTTTGCAAAAGTGAATGTCTGAGGGCAGTCTGAGGGGAACTCTGCTTGGCAGTAGTTACCCCAAAACCTCACCACTCATTTCCATCTTTCACTGGACAGCTTTTTCTATTTTTGGCCTTTAACTGAAGAAGGTGCCTCTGAGAGGCTGTCATTTCTTTATCACCAAGTAGAGGACTGTCCAGTGTGGTTTAACATTTTTTAAAAACAAAGTGCTTCTTTGTTTGAAACCACTCTGTTCACATTCTGACGTCTCTCAAATAGATCTCTACCTTCAAACATAGATCTATGTGTCATAATGATTTATTCAGGAGCGAAGAGCGCCCCCCACTGACTGTCAATTCAACTGTGTAGGGGCTCGTTTAAATTCATTATATTTAAATACAACATTAAGTGCTTTTGCTGGGGTAGTACAATCAAAGTTTTGGGAAGGGAAGCGGAGAGGGGTGGGACAATAACATAATAATGCACTTTTTTTTTGGAGGGGCAGGGTAAAATCTTGCATACTGTAGGGCTTAAGGTGCATAAATTCATGGGATCTCTTAGCACAGCTAAGTACTAGGCTATGCTACATAGGGCAAAGTAAGATAGCGCACTAATGCCGCGATGGTGCAGAAGTGCTTCAGTGACAGATTAACCAATTAGTAAAAAAAAAAAAAAAAACAGGGCCCGCCGC
>VUQK01004278.1:1719-23913 GCA_015106715.1 Bujurquina vittata | reverse complement strand
TGCTCCTGGTGTTACTCGGAAAAGTTAGCTTAGAAGTTGAGTCCACTAATATCTAACATCAAAAAACATGCAACTTTTTCACTAGTACCTAGTCACCACGGAACCCAGGAAAGAGGGAAATGGCTACACAATAACCAACACAGACATTTTGTGCTTGGTGGCTGACAAACGAATTGAAAGAAAGGAGCCGTTTGTGTCACATACAAATGGCATCACAGGCTTTTTGGGCCGCCGTGCTAAAGTGGTACTCGATTGTAATGGAAAACAAACAAACCCGAATAGAATAGAGTCAGGTCGGGTCAGGTCGGGTCAAGTCAAGCCCAGTGGGTACTAGTGGAAAACCGCTGTTGGCCTGGGGAGGCAACATTTATGAATGGGTGTGTGTCTTTGTTCATTTTTCTTTCTTTTTGTGTATGTGTGTGTGTGGATGTGGATGTGTGTGTTCGTCTGGCTTGGAGCTTGCTAAGCCTGTGGTCCAGGGTGTCTTTTCACCGTGTGTGTGTGTGTGCGAGCGCGCGTGCGTGTGGAGGGGGGTCTTCCTCTGTTTTCTGGGGGTGTTATGGCTTCTTACCCTCACATACACCACACATACACAGGACCTCGTGCTCTTGCGCGTGCACACGCAGAGACAACACAGCAAGACTGTATTGTTTGTGTATCTGCTTCCGTTTTTTCTCTTTCAGTTGCTGTTTGTTTTTTGAGTGTTCTCTTACAGCTGCAGCAGCTGATGATCAGCGTGTTTTACTATGCTCTATACTCTGATTTTATCTTCTCTCCCCCATGTTTTCTCTTTTTCTTTTCTCCCTCTTTCTGTCACTTTTTTTCCCTCCATCTTTTCTGTCTCTTTTTTGCTAACCTGCCCTCACTTTTTTTTTTACAGCAATTAGCATAGCTGAACACTAATGTTTAACTGCCACAGCAACCACAGTCAGCTGCACTGACACACACTATATTGCCAAACATATTCACTCACTCATCCAAATCATTGAATTCAGGTGTTTCAATCTCTTCCATGGCCACAGGTGTAAATAACCAAGCACCTAGGCATGCAGACTGCTTCTACAAACATTTGTGAAAGAGTGGGTCACTCTCAGGAGCTCAGTGAATTCCAGTGTGGTACTGTGATAGGATGCCAGCTGTGGAACAAGTCCATTTGTGAAGCTTCCTTGCAAAATATTCCAAAGTCAACTTTTAGTTTAGTTGTGTACAAAAGAATTTTTACATTCAAACAGTATTAACTAGATGACAACCGGCTGGGGTTTATGGGGGAATGCGCCCAGTGACAGCAGCTATGGGGTACAGAGGGTTAAGAAAAGGAAGTCACTCAAGTTTATATGCCTGAAGTCAGATGAGCAAATACTTTTGGCAATATACTGCATCACTATTCTACTCTGCACATAGTACACCCACTGCAGACTTTCATGTTGCACTGTGAACACACAGCATGTAGACACTTGATGGAATTTTCCAGTTTTGCTTTTTGCACACTTCTTTTTTGCACCACAATTCACACAAATCTGTCTGTTGTCCTCTGACATCATTAGTAAGGATTGCAGGATGAACACCCACCAGGTCATATTTGCATCCTTTTAGCTGCACTACTCGGCCAGTGCATCCCTTGCAGCTATGCCTAGTATGATGAAGAAGACAGCAACTTCTTCTAGCACCCGGAACAGTATACTGTCTCAAACTCCTGTACAGCATGTCAACTCCCACCTTTGTCTTGTCATAGTGGTGAACTGTTGCTGACTTCTTGTTTGTTTTTCACATATCCCGTCTGATTTGTGCACGCTGCTGAGGATTCGGGCATTCTACTGCTTTCTATTCGATGGAAGTGTCGCCCAGCAGCTCTGCAACACATTTGTGTTGTGCAGTCTGTCGTTCTGGTGTGTAGTAAGAGGAAGTGCAACAAAAAGTTGTAATATTTCTCCACCTTTGCCAAAGAAGGTTTCATCAGTTTCAGGACCACACATGCCAGAGAGGGGTCTCCATTTAACATGCACTTCATCTTCAAATCATGAGCAAGCCAAATGCTGATCTGATCATGCCCCATCATACCATCCATCAAGCGCGTAAATATGCTTGAGGGGCCTCTATATATTGAACATAGTGCACGCAGTTAAGCTAGAACTTTACATAAATTTGATGGTCAAATTTGGTCTTTTTAGATGTCTACTCAACAACCTAAAAAAGCGTTTTCTTTAACCCACTGTAAGTAGATGTCTTTGTAAAATGTTAGATGTCAAAATTTAATGAATTCAGTGGATTACACGCATTGAAAACCTGCAATATAAAAATGAATCACTTGTTTTAAATAGTCTTACAGAGTGACAAAGTCAGGGTTATACATTTGATTTAACAGAAAGTAAACAAACAAAATCGTAACTCTTATGGGTGAGCACACATCTTCTCTAAATGTACTCAACATTTCATTATGTCATCTGTGTCATTATCCTCAAAGTAGTCTGACTGAAATTAGTGCTCTTGAACCTGCAATGTCTTGTAAACTGGTTTATCCTGGGGAGCAAAGTCTATGTGCAGCCCGAGGCAGAATCTTGTCTGTAGTGAAAGCCCTCAAAGACTACAGCAGTCCATCAAACGGAAAGAAGAGAGTGCCACGGAAAATGGAGGGACAATGATGAAAGCTTTAGACATTAGGAAAAGCGGGAGATGGCGGGAGACAGCGTGGCTTTCTATGATTAATACTTACTGGAGCTGTGACATTCTGCAAAGTGCAACAGCCACTCCTCCTGTACAGCCTCAACACCCTCACCCACCCATTCCATCTTTAAATGACTGACACTTTTCTGTCTAAGCTTTGACATTCAAGCGCTCCATTCTCCACCCTCCATACGTCCCAAACACCCCTTCCTCCTTCTCTTCATCGTTTCCCCTTGAACAGTTTTCCCCTCGTGTTCTGATGAGAATTCATCCTCAATCACTGTCTGGGATGTGAGGAAAAAGGTGTTGCAAAGTCCATCGTTCCCCTTCTTCCAGCCACAATTCCCATGGGAAAACACTGTTTGTTATTCATGTGTCACGATTGCGACCATATGTATGCATGCCTCTATCTATGCCTGCTTATATGGTAGGGGGAAAAGGGCCAAGGTGAGAGGCGACAGTTTGAAACGGAGAGGAGATGGTAATGAAGTCCAGAGATTGTCTGAAACACAGACTAAAGCCTGGATGGATATGGAGAATGAAAAGGAGAGTGTGGGGAGGGTTTAGGATTCAGGACATGATGGACAACCTGCGTGACGAGTGGTGGGGTATTACATCTTGTTCACTCTTGCTGCAGTGTGTTTTAGCGTTTTAACCACAGTGCAGCAGTGCCATCATGTGTCTCAAGTTGTGTAACAAGTTTTTTTTTGTTTATTTTTTTTTTCCTGAAGCTGCAAAAACATTAAAGATTTGATTTGGTTTTGAAGACAATAATGTATTCAAGACAAGAGGCGGGGAGAGGAGTGCATTGCTGCCACGCTATCCCCTGATAAAAGTACTCGTTTGTGACCCTTTAAGTCCCGGTCCACACCATCACTTGCACATAAGTGAGTTAGCTTTAAACTTCTTATGTAATTTGCATCAGTATTGCTCATCTCTTCAGTCTGAACTGCTTACGTAAGGTTTCCCAGGAAGTTGACGAGCTATTGAGGTCACCCAGAAAGAGCTTCTTTAGCTTAGTTTGACACATTTCTACAAATTCATTATTTATATGTAATATGAGAATCATGATATAAATAAAGAAAATGCCCTATAATATATATATACGCGTTATGTGTGTTTCTATAATCCAGCAGTTTGAACATTTTATCAATTTTATTGTTTTATTTTCTGAATTCAACACTTTCTTAATACAGTCACATCCACTACTGATAAGAGAGAGCAGGTGGACAGCCCTGCAGTGCAAATAAAGCAAAAGCAGGGAGACACGGGGAAACGAGCAAAGGGAAACAAATGAGAGGATAAAACAGAATTACTAAGAGACAGATGAAAAGAGCAAGACAGATGATCCAGCTTGAGTTCACGCATGCAGCTCATGGTGTGATTTTATCCTTTGTTCTTATTTTCACCTTTCTGTGCTGCAGTTCTGTCGACACCACCACAGGCTGTATAAGATAGTAAGACGCAGTGTTGTCCTATCCTACAAATATAATGCTTCTCATTTAAACAAAAAGCTTTAATTTGGTCTCATCCAGACTGTCCCTGTGATCTTTAGCAAACTGCGGAGGGACAGCACTGTTCTTTTTGGAGAGCGACGCTTCCTCCCCGAACCCCTGACATGTACATCGCTGTTGTTGACTGTTCTTATTGTGGGTTTGTTAATGTGATCATGAGAAGGCCAGCATGAGAGAGGACTAGTTTCTTAGACGTTACCCTAGGTTCTTATGACACAAATCTAATCAAAATGTATCTTCAGTTTCAGTGACTGACAGTGCGTTGCTGCTTAGGATGAAGAACTGAAGGGTAAAAACAAGCGACTGGCAGCAGAGGAAAGATTGTCAGTAAAATTAAGGGAGGGCTCCATCATCACAGTCTAACACAAAGTCAGTTTAATTTCATGGACTTCAATCTGTCCAGATAGGTGACAGAAACCTTTGTGAATGCAAGAAGCTGAACCAGGGAAAAATCCGTCATGATTGAGGGTTCCCTTAATTTTTTGAGCTTTCTATTTTGTATTACCCCTTTAAGAGCTGTCACTATTACTGTGCCAAGGTCCACATATTTGGTATGAGACCGTGTGACCAGAGTTCTTCTGCTTCTTTGGTTTCAACAGCACTCTCCGAGCAAAGAAAGAAGATAATATGAAGAGGATACAGCCGTGTGCAGCATTCACACTCCTCTGCCAGGCAGACTGCATCGTGGATTTCAACCCGTACCTTCACTGCGAGGCCTCCTTCAGTCTGGACTACACCACCCTGGCCCTCTCTCCTTTGGCCGTGTGCACGCCACTACGCAGGCTTGCCGCTCACCGAGCACTAGCATAAAATGATTCAAATGGTTTGGCAAATACCACCTTCTGATATAACCATTTCAAAGTCCAAGTGTCTAAAATGTTGTCTCTAGTGTGACGTTTCAGCATGCTGCAGTGGTGTGTGTCTTGAACTATTCGGTTGTCTTTCTACTCCCTTCGGCTTTTTGTTGACACTAATGAAAAAGAGGCCTCAGGTTCACATTGTCCTGGGCTCCGCTATCTGAATCAGAGATTAATCTCAGAACTGTGACATGCTGGTAGCAAATAATATTTTCATGTCTAACTGCAGTCACGTGGAAGAAGAACATGTTTACGGGACCCGTATGCAGTCTATGCAAAAAACTGATCTTCACAAAGTGTGATCACCTCTCTATTAAAAGTAGTTTTGGTAGTTTGCTGGTCTGGAGAATTCAGGTGTGTGTTAACACAATGCTGCAGGTTTTGTAGGAGTGGAAATCCCAGCAAATTCACCCTTCCAGACTCTTCATGTTTGGGGAAAACCAAAGACAGCAAAAACATGAGTCACTTGGAATATTTAGCAGGGCAATGATGCAAATCCCAACAGCAAGTCCACCTCCTGAATGACTCAAAAAAACCCCAAACAAACAGCTAAATAAAAGTTTTGGAGTGGTCTAGTCAAAGTCTGGCCTTCTGATTGAGATGCCTTGGTTTGAGCTTTAACTGGCAATTCATGTTTCGAATGTAGCTGAATTAACCTCCTGAGACCCTGCGACCACATATGGGGACATTACATTTTTGCTTTGCTGCACCTTATACTTCATTGCGCTCAGTCGTGTTTTATACTTTGTTAAGTCATGTTGTTTTTGTTGTTTTCTGCTGTAAAATAATCCCGTTGTCCACATCTGAGGACATTTTTTCCCCACAAAAGTATGTAATAACCAAATAACAAAATGCAACTTCCTGTTCAAAGACAAAGCTTAGTTTTGTGGTTATTTGATCTGAAACATGTAAGTGAGAAAAATGTGACAAATAAGAAATCAGGAAGGCAAACTAAAGCCTTCTGCAACTGGTTTACAAGCAGGAAGAGAGCAGAGGGGTGCAGCAGAAGTGTGCTGGCTCTTTAAACAAGAGTCTGAGGGTTCAAAACCGTCCTCTGCTAAATGCTCAAAGGTGCTGAAATTCCTTTATTGTGAAATTTGGCATGTTGCCTAAAGTGCATTGAGTGATTGGGAATATTAGAGAAGTGCTATATACATGCTGGTCCAAACTTTTTTAATGTTGTTATAGGTATACAGGAAGAGTGTATTTTATTTATTCTCTTTTCCCTGCATACTAATTATATTTGCTTCAGATTAGGAGGCACTCCTAAACTCTACACTATAACTGGAATGGGCCCTTGAACTCCAAGAAAAGAGGTACAGAAAACACCACCACCTCACTGGAAGTTTATATATAGTTGCTGTTTAGTCATAAAACTTTAGGCGTTACTGAATATGTACATGTACAATTATAGATGCACAGCAATTAATTTTAAACTTGTCTCAGCTTCATCAATTATTCCAATATTCTAATACTCCAGGATCCATTTAGATTTTGTAGGTGCATGGATTCAACTAGCCTCTTTCATTAACCCTCCAAAACTTACATCCAAAGACATAGCAGTCGGAAGCCAGAATATGGGATACAATCTTATTTGTTAGCTACACAGCTGGCCTAATAATGACTCAGCTGATAGTATATTAGCTTCTCTCCAAGCTGGCTGCCAGTTCTGTGTTGTGTGGAGTTGCATCACTGAGGACTATGCTGGCACTTACACAGCTTTCAAGATAAGATAAGAAATTCTTTACTCATCCCATATTTGGGAAATTCTTTGTTTTCAACCAAACAACAGGCACGGACATCATGACACTTCCTATGAGTGAGATGGAGTGTGAAAGCACAGCAATGAACAACCACTTGTTTACCATGAGTGTCATCCTCCTGTTGGGGTGCTTCCAGGGGAAAGAGGACCAAATCATTTTTGTTTTTTTTTAAAGTGATTGCCTTTTTTTCTTTAGGATTTTACATCATCAATTCAAATCTCATTTTAATAACAAGCATTGTATTAAATAGGAATTACTTGCAACATTTTTTTTGGTTAAAAATAACTTTGAGAAAAGTTTTTTATATAGTTTAATAATTTCCTATTTTCAATTTCAATAACTCTGTGCAAATGTGATCAATATACAAAAAATAAATAAATAATGTGGTTGAACACCCTATTTTAATTGAAGTAGCCAATTCAAATGAATGTTAAATAGTAGTCAGTGCACACAGTTCAACTGTTCTAGCAGGATTTTCCTCACAGTGACGACGGTGATCAATATGTAGAGAAAGTCCTGCAACACTGACATTACTATAAACTGGAGGTGAAAAGATAAGAAGACAGCTGATCTGTGAGGCTGCCAAGAGGCCAGCAGCAATGTTAAAGGAGCTGCAGGAGCTTCTTGTAAGTACTGGTTATGTGTCACACATGACAACAATTTATTCTTCATACACCTGTCCTATAGGGTAGAGATACAGCTATATTTTGAAAACAACATACATCAAGTCTTCCAAAAGCATGAGGGGACATATGTTATGGTGCAATGAGTCCAATTTTTGGACATAATTCCAAAAGGCATGTTTGGCACAAAACCCACAGGTACAGTAAGTGTAGACACAACACTGGAGTGACCCTTGAGTTAGGTGCCTTATTTAAGCCTAAATGATTCAGTGTTAATTGGCTTAATAAACAAACCAAAAACATTCCTCTGGACCTTGCCTGCTGTCTTACTTATTTCCAAACTAGTCCTTGTACATTTTAAAAGGAAAACTTTGACTTTCAGGAAGCCTGGAGAACTTCTGCTCAAGCCCACCTTGAAAGTCTGACTCCTTTGAAGCAAAACAGAAATAAATGAAGGAGATCAAGACTTTTGCTAGTGGATTAATATATGCGGAAAAGAAAACACAATAGTGCATTACAATGCTTGCATAGATTTTAGGCCTGTCATGAAAGCATGACGGGAACAAGAAGAACAGGATGTGCACAGTGTGCAGGCACACCCTGAAGTGGCGACGTTACTGTCTCTGTGGCTTCAGCTGAAACGATCACCAGACTGCAGCACAAGAAAAAGGTTCTTGACAGAATTGTGTTTTATTACTATTATTAAAATGCCCATCAGATTTTAACTGAAAGTGCTGGAATGCCATTCAGGATTGTGGCTGTGGTCCATCAAAAGTCTGAACCACAGTAGCAAGATTTGGAAAAAAAAACAGTTTCGGGAATAACGAGACATGTTTGAAATCACATGAAACCCGTAAGAGCCGATCTGGGAGAAGACAAACAAAATCTGTAGATTTATTTATTTTTGGGAAGGGACCTCTGCAAATTGTAAGAACACATGATGTTCCTGCATTAAGACCATTCTTATTTATTGTTTTTTTTTTTTTTCCTGTACTGGATACATTTTTATCTAGCTATATTTCAGTTATTTTATGTAGGGTTCTTGATCTTTCCCTACTCGAGGATGGTTTGTCGTATTCTGGATTGATGAAGACACTCTCCCAAATGGACACATCTTAAGAGCACATCATTTGTCCCTCGCCCTCATTCAGTCTCTGAATACTTACAAGTTAAACATTAACTTGTAATTCGGAATGAAGCTTTGAAATGGCTCTTACATTTGCACATTCTTGTATCATATTATTAAAAAATCCAATAATATTGGATGTAATTAGTGATGACTGACTGATTGAAAAATGTAACTTTTATATGTGGCCTAATACCACTTATCTGAAATTTAATAGCACTCAGGTACAATTAAAAAAGAAAGAAAGAAACTGCCAAATAGTGTAAAATACTTTACAATCTTCTTCTCAATGATATTCCATCTGTAACAGCATTTCAGACCCATTCAGTAAATTCTAACTACAGTCCAATCTTGTTATTGTGCTGTAAATCAGTGTTGCATTAAAGGTTTTAGTGCCCTACACACAGCCCATGCACAAAGCAGCTGTTACACCGGGGCTTCCTGCTGCTTTTCATAACCCGAGATACATAAAATCAGAGGAAGTTATGACATGAAAAGCTCCGAGATCTGATTCAACTCAGCAGGTGAAGCAGGAGATTGTTTGATTGATCACATTGCAGGCTCAGCTGTGAAGAAAAACCCTCTGCAGTGCAACTCGGATATCTGGCTGATGTAAGAGAATCACAATATTTTAGCCAACAGAGTCTGAATTTAGTGGGGGAACAGCAGCAAACCAATTTCCCAGGGAAACCCGGCACACTCGTGCCTCGGGCATGTCTTCATTTATTTATTTACTGTCACTGAAACAAAGTGCTGCTCCAGCGCTTTACAATTGTAGCAGAGTTGATGCAAGCGTTGTGTTAGTGTCTTCTTTTATGTCACAGTTAGTAAGTTTTCTTGATTGCCTTAGTTTTCATACACAATTTAAAGCAGTTCTATTTTGGGGGTAAATACACTGAAAAATAATGTTTTTGAACAGTTACAACACAGTTATAAAGGTATCAAGTGTTAAAAGTAGGTTCAGTGTTATTGCTGAGGTACAAAAAACTTCATTAGAAAGTCCAAATGATGTGAATATATTCACATAGTTCCTGTAAAGGAGATCAAGTGTCTGCTTTCAGTGGCTGGAGTAACTTTCTCCACATTCCAGTGTACTTTTTGAGTCATTTTCCTGCTAGCCCTTCTCTCTGCAGCCCTGTCATTATGTCATCTTTCAGCTGCATGCTTTCTGCAAATAATGAGGGCAAGAACTGTTTATTCTGGCAACAAAAACACAGACACAGACCAGATGGGAGTATTCTGATCACACAGAGAGAACTCTTCAAATTGCTGTGACCCATTCTTGTTAGAACATTGAGTCCATTTATCTAAATTATGGTCAAACTCAGAGTCCGAATGGAGATTCTTCCATGCCATGCTCACTGGCTAAGAAAAATCATTAGCCAGTCAGGCGACATGGAAAATGCTCAGCTCAAGGCTTCATAACAAAACCAGTGGCTCACTGTCCATATGCCCATATTTCGTCCTGTCAATGGTCACCAATGTCCTCGCTGATGTGAATAGGCTGATGCTCTCCCTAAACTTTACTATACCCGCTCTATTCTGAATCTAGTGGAAAGCTTTTGTCTGTTCCACATAACTCTGATTTAGAAAGTTTAGCAGTAATAATAAAAATAAAAAATCAAAAATCTACCATCTCTTTATTAAGCAGCTCACTTTGGCAGCTTGTCCACCTTCATATAGCCTTCAACACCTGAGCAAGTTATGAATGCCTCTATATCTTGCTTTAATGCTCATTGATGTTTTAACTCATGTACTAAGTTCTGGCAATTATTCAGCACGCCTCATTCAACACTGGAAAGTGAAGAAGTGCTCACTAAATATCTTTGCTTCTAGAATTCGGATGTTCTGAGCCTGTGGGGTTTGTTAACGGAGTCTGTGGTCGGTAAGTGTAGATGATAAAAGACTTTTTTTTCTTTTGAGCTACTAAGTCTAAAGGTGCATTATTGCATGTTGGGCTCAGGAGTGGAACGGGAGCTTTGCAGGCAGCAAAAACTCAACTTTTTCACTCAACAAAGTGGTGATGATTGTTTCAACTTGGCATTTGATTTTTAGGTTGCCCGTACTTGAGAAATACTTCAGTACAACCTGCTTTAGCACATTACCTTTTCACACCACAGAGGGGCAGTAGAGGTTTATTAATGCCTTGTAAACTGAACGCAAAGCCATAAAACCATCTCTAATACATTCTGCAGCATTGCAGTCTAACCTGCATTCACTCCCTCTTTCATTCTCTCTTTCCTCTCCCTCTTTGTGTCTTTCTTACTTACCTTTTACTTCCTTCTCATGCTCACTATATACTCACAAGATCTTTCTCTCTGGAACAAGCCACTTTTTCTACAGCGTAGATCCATCTAGTCAGAAGCATTTAGATGTCACAGCAACTTTAATATGGAGTAGCCTATGGATATAGATGGTGTATACTGTATGAATGTGTGTGTGTGTGTGTGTGTGTGTGTGTGACATGCTCCACGTTGCTCTTCCTGCTGCAGTCCCCTCGCTGTCATACATCATGTCCAGCCTGGCTCCAAGCCATCGCACTGTCTATATTCTATTAAGTAAACAGGCCAGTGCTTAGCAGGATAGAGTATGCTGCATGATGCCTGCACAGTGTGCATGCAGTTCCACACCCACCCATTCGTTCCTTCTCCCCACTGTTTAGACAGTGTTTGCCTCTGTAACCACATATTGCATCTGTATCCGTTTACAGGAAGCAGCATCCACTACTGTACATTACAGCTTCAGTATGAAGAGCGTCTGTTAGCAAGCAGCTGTACAACCTCAACTGATATGAAGACGTTACTAACCCACTCAAGGAAAGGGGAATCAATGTACCCAAAGTACACACTACAGTACTAAAGGTATTTACTGTAAAAGACTGTGGTTTAAAAAAAATGTTTAAAAGCTCCCAACATTAACTAAAGCTATAAAGAAAATGAAAAACAAATACTATGACATCATGTCCCAAACATCTTGCGATTGCGTTAAAGAGGTACAGGACCTACTGATGTTACAACACGGTCAGGCTGCACTTTCATGAGATGTGAACATACCACAAAATGGTGCAGTGAAACAATGTGACCTTTATTTACTAGGCAGCTCATTATTTACAGGGATATTCTGTTAACAGACGGCAGCACGGTGGCACGGTGGTTAGCACTGTTGCCTCACAGAAGACGGTCCTGGTTTGAATCCACCTTGGATGGGGCCTTTCTGTGTGGAGTTTGCATGTTCTCCCCATATTTGCAGGGGTTGACTCTGGTTTCCTCCCACAGTCCAAAGACATGCAAATAGTGGGGTTAGGTCAACTGGTGAGTCTGAATTGCCCAAATGCGTGAATGTGAGTGCGAATGGATGTCTGTCTCTCTGTGTCAGGCTGGCGACCTGTACAAGGTGCACCCTGCCTCTGGCTCTTTGATAGCTGGGATTGGCTCAAACCCTGCCGTGACCCTGAAAAATGTTTCTTTTTGGTTTGTTAAAATTTAGAAAGGTCAGTTACAACAAGTACTTTAAAACAGTATGTAAGAACATAACATAAATTTATATTTATTGTACCTGCCATGCCATCCTTAGCACAATAGCAATTGTCAGACCTCACAAACATAGGATCCAGGAGACAGACACCTTCTCTACTTTTAAGATTCAAACTTTTGTTTTCAAAAACATTTATAATTAACGATGGATCAGGTGGCCCTGAGCCATCCCCTGTTTTGGTTGCTCCTTGGTTTACAGTCTTGCACTATACAACACTGTATTTGCAACCTTAAAATAAACTGCATCTCCTCTTTTCTCACGGCCGCATGATTCAAGTGGATTAAAATGAAAAAAATATGACAATGTGCTACATAAAAATTTGACAGCAAAATCAAGACAATCCATCTGCTCCTCGCAATCATAGAATACAGATGTTTGCAGACACAATGCAGTATTCCCATTTCTCATTTCCATACACCTGAGTCACAAAGAGTTAAACTTTTTGGCTTTAATACTGTATAAAATGTATGATTTTAATGGTAATTCTTTGTTTTCCATTCTTTGTAAAGATTTATAATGCTCTCTCGTTTTATTGCAATAATTCTCTCATCCAGGGTCGCTACAAATTAAGATCAGTTGTAAGACCTTCAGACCAAATATAGCAACTTGTGCGTTACCATGTGTATATTCATCACTATAAGGCAGCCTGACTGGATCAAGCTGCATTGGGATGATGATTAGGAAAATATGAATATGTCTGCTTCTAATTGTCACAGCTGGCTTTTGTTATAACTCAAGTCTCTGTGTTTGCATTTTGATGCTCATTCATGCCTCAGACAGATTGCAGTCACATGTATTTTGTTCTTTAAAAAAGTGTCATTTTTGCCTGTTGAAAATAGAGCTGGAATTAAGCATGTTCAACAATATTTGATGCTAATCAGCAATAATCTCCATTCAGCTGCCACTTTTTCAGAATGACCCACTCATACGCACGTGCACACAAACCTGCCTGCCTGTTTGCGCACCACAGAGCTGAATTCATTTATGCTGACACGATTCAATTAGAGCAAAATAGAGGACACTGAATCAGAGCTATGCAATCATTATCTGTAACAACAGGAGACACTTTCTGCTGAAAAGTTAAATGACTAAAGGAAAGAGTTCTGCTTCCCCACAGCACAGAATGTCAATAATATACAGTGTTTGTGCAGGACTGAATTATTGATCAGTGTCAAGGACTTTACCTCCAATAGCTAGGGGTTAAGAATTCTGCCTTTCAAAACGCACATTATACAGAAAGTTGGTTTAATAGTCCTTTCTGTTTTATCAAGCGTATTTAAGAGGGCTGCCCTGCCTTCAATACGTGGTGGTTCTACACCTCTGGGAACATCTAAACAGCAGATCCCCAGTAATAGACATTATATCGTTTTTTCTAATACTCTAGACTCTAGAGTATTAGAGTATGTCTAGGGTCTATGGTATGTTGGTGCAGTGTTTTGGTTTTGAGCCTTGGCTCCTATTTATGTTAGGATCACAGTTGTTAATTTGAAATCATTCTTAATCTGTTTGCCTGGTTAAATAAAGGTTTACATAAAGTTGATGTTTGTTGCAAATGTGGGTTTTGTTTTCCTTTTAGAGATTCTCTCATTATGTTTTCTGGGTTTTGCTGTGTTATGGGTTATGGTCCTAGTTTTAGTGTATTTGTGCCCTCAGGCCTCCTTAGTTTAGCTATCTGAGTGTTGTTGCTGGTCAGGTATGTTTTCTTTCCTTCAGTGTACCTGCACTATCACATTAAGTCCTGCAGCAGTCTGAGCTTATAGCAGCTAATGGGTGATTCTGGGACACTTGTCCAGCCTTAACTAAAATGCTCAAAAAAATTTAAAGGAAGACTTTAAAAACACATCAGATCTCAATGAAAAAAACAAACAAAAAAGACACGTGCTGGATATTTATACTGGACTGGAAAATAATTTAGGAATGAAAAATATCCATGTTGTTTGATGAAATTATCAACCTACAGAGTGATGAATTTAGACACCCAAAGCTCAAAGTGAAAAAAAGATGCAGCAGGCTAGCACGTTTTGCCAAAATCCCATTGCAGCAACTCAAAATGGTACTCAGTAGTTTGTATGGCCCCCACGTACTTGTATGCATACCTGACAATGTCAGGGCATGCTCCATATGAGACAATGCACAGTGTTCTGGGGGATGTGCTGCTGGACTATTGGCTTTAGGTCAGGCGAGCCCGGGGCCAGTAAATTCCTTCATACGCCACAAATTGCCCGTTTACTTTGGCCACACGAGAATATTGCTGCACCAGGAGGAGCCCAGGATCCACTGCACCAGCGTAGAGTCAGACAGGTGTAAGGATTTCATCCCAATACCTACCTTAGAACACTCAAGCCTACAAGTAATGAATGCATGAACTGGTCTTCAGCATCACTCTGACAATGTTTCTAATTTCAGTGATATTGTGCAGATGAAAAAGGGGGGGAAAAAGCTGTCTTACATATTTGTTTAATATTCACACTGAAGGACATATCCTGATCAAAAATTGCTCCCAGATCAGTTTTGTTTGAACTTAGGAGGAGAAAATTATGGGACATCCATGCTACGTTTTTAAGATAAGCCTGTAGTTGATTTATGGCATCTCCTTTCCAGCAGCCTGGCAAAGACCTTCCCCGGGAGGCTGAGGACTGTGATCCCTCTGAAGCTGGAGCACACCCTGCGGTCCCCCTTCTGGAAAATTGGGACAACCACCCCAGTCTGCCAGTCCAAGGGCACTGTCCATGATTGCCACACAATGCTTCCAACTCATGCAACAACACCCAGAGCCTTAAGGCTGAAATCTCATCCACACCAGAGACCCGGGACCTGGAGAGCGTTTTGACTACTTCAGTGTCCTCAGCCACAGCGATGGGCAAGCAGTTCCTCTCACTGCCACACTCTGTTTCCACTACAGAATGTGTGTTAGTGGGATTGAGGAGATCCTCGAAGTATTATTTCCACCGCCTGATTATATCATCTGTTTCTTTCAGCAGCACAGGATGGCGCTTCTCCTTCCCGAGTCACCTGACAGTTTGCCAGAATTGCCTCAAGGCCGACCAAAGGTCTTGCTCCACGGGCTCACCAAACTCCTTCCACACCCGAGTTTTTGCTTCCGCTACTGTACTGCTGCAGGCGCTGGTTTGAGGATTATCACCATGATAGGCGCCAATCACCACTGCTCTGTGCTGCACCTTTAACTTGAATTCAATGGCCCCAGCCTCCATCAGACGCCTGTTGAAGCCACCACTGATTGATTAGAGCATTGTATTTGTGTGGGGGTGACAATTATATTTGTCAAAAAGATTATAAAATTGTATGATCTTATGATTCACATTTTCGGTAACAAGATACCCACTGCTGAAGGAAAAACAAAACAAACAAACAAAACAGACCTCGAAGAGCATTGCCAACAACATATTTGTGTGTGTATAGCTTCCAAAAGGACGTTTGCGGGGCAGGTCTTAGTTCATGGTTTAGTTTGAGTCCAGATGATATATTACCTGATCAGAGACAAGGTAGAGTATAGGGAGCAAGCGTGACACATTTGAGAATGAGTTTGTGCTCACAGATCGTTTCACTTTCATTTTTTTTTATCTGTCCTCTCTAAACGTACACAGGCTGAGTGGATTATGTGACATGAATTCTGTTCCTGTCATAAATAGAGCAGTATACCATGGTATCAGATCACACTGCCATTATAATTATACCTTACATCCACCCATAAGCAGAGTTACAGCTGCAACATTAAAATGGCAGCTGCTTTTATCCGTATTTCTGGTCATTTTACTAATAAAAAGCGTATTTACAGATGATTTCTGCAGCATCTACAGTGTGGATGTTGGTGCAGCCTGTTGTTGTAAATGGAGAGTTGAGCATCAAGGCAAAGCTGGTAATTTATTGGTTAATCTATGTGCAAACCCTAAACTCTGGTCATGTGGGTAGCAATCAGTTTCCACAATACAAACAGGGGGCGCCCTCTGAGCTTCTTCCGAAGGGTGTCTATGGCCCTGTTAACACGAGAACTTTTTCAGATGAAAACTGCAAAGTTTTGATGCAGTTCGGCCTCCCGTTTACACGAGAATGCCGTGAAAACGATACATTTGGAAACGGGCTCCAGAGTGGGGGGTTTTCGAAAAGCTCCGGTCTCTGTTTCTTAAAAGCTACTTTTTGAAAACAGGGCACTGGGACATGCACACTTTGGTTGTTGTTTCTACATCCATACCGCCGACTTGTGGCCTGGCAATGGGAACTGCAGCGTTTTCAACATCTTGCGTTTCTGTGTAAACTGATTTTGTTCCTGAAATGCGCTAATTTTTAAAATAATTTTCTATGCTTGTCTTGTCTGGCAGCTTTTGGAGTCAGAATCATGATCTGAATGAATCTGTTGTGTCAAATTTTTTTGGATTATTATATTATTATTTTTATAATATTTCTGGCAAAGACTATGTATGCCACGAGGCGAAATGCAGACAGAGCAGGTTCGCATCCTGACCTGACGCTCTTTGCTGCATGTCTTCCTCCCTCTTTCCTGTCTCTCTACACTGTCAAACAAAGCTGCTATGGCCAAAATACATAAACTATTGCTGCATTTATTGCAGCTATTTTTTAACTAATATTTTTTGTGGATTATTCAGTTCTGCAGACATCATTTACTCTTATGGTGTTAGCAACTGTTTGCTTACCTAATTGTCAGACTGAATAAAGACCCGAAAATTCTTTTGAAATTTTGAAATTTCCATTGGCACCAGGTAAACACTTAATTTCCACCAATTCTGATTCCAAAAATTGCGGAACCATGGTTTGGGGGGGGCTGCTCGCAGACGCTCAGTCTGCCCTGTGTACCCCCTTTGCACCTTACCCGACCACTGCACGTCCCTCCTGGACCGGGGGAAGGCCAGCAACACTGATCACCTGTCTCACCTTCATCAATGCTTACACTCCCTATGGAAGTTTCCTAGCCATCCACACCCGGCCACCTGGTGGAATGAGGAAGTACAGGAAAGTATTGAAAGAAAGAAAAACATGAGATAGTAAGGACGGTAAAGAAAGTAGACTCCAGTGCTGGGGTGCTAGGCGTACAGCAAAGAGAGAGGTGGCAAAGACAACAGAAAAGACGCATAAAAGGATCAATTACCTAAGCAAAGAGATCACACTGGAAAGAATGTCCTTCCTTAGACAAGTGTCACAGGTGATTCGTGACAAAAGGGCAGCAGCAAGAGTGAAAGGGACATTTACAAGATGGTAGTAAGAGCTGCTATGATGGTTTGGAGACAGTGGCACTGAAAACAGACAGGTGGAGCTGAAGGTGGCAGATTTTTGATCTGGAGTGACCAAGATGGACAGTATTAGAAAGGAGTGTGTCAGAGGGACAGCTCAGGTTGAGCGCTTTGAAGACAGACATGTGCAGAGGAGGGATAGAGAATACATTGGACAACGGATACTGAATATGGAGCTGCCAAGTAGGAGGTAAAGAGGAATACCACAGAGAAGATTCAGAGATGTAGTGAAGGAGGGCATGCAAAGGTTTGGTGTGACAGCAGAGGATGCTAGAGATACTGTAGGGTGAGATGAAGGCAGATGATCTGCTGTGACGACCCCTAAAGAGAGCAAAACAAAAGAAGATATTAATATGGTGCGGCTGATGTGGTTGCTGCATCTTAATGTGAGGACTGAGATCTGTAAATATTCTTGTCTGCCGGTGTAACATTTGCTGACTCATCTCCAAAAGCCGAAAGGTTAATTTGTTTTCTTTCTTTGTAAGCCCTAATGTCTTGTTAACTTGCAGTCTGTGTGTGTGTGTGTGTGTGTGTGTGTTGTGTGTGTGTGTGTGTGCTGATTAAATTTGTTCTTTCACCTTGAAAGCGAGTCTTGCATTTTTAGGTTTTATGCTCAGGAATCACAAATGAAGACAGGAAGTTTTCCAAGGCATTGGGGACATGTCCTAATGCTAATCTATAGTACTGCTTGAGGATTCTTTTAAAATATATATTTGTTTCCTTCTTCACACGCAGAGTGATGTAAAAAACAATGTCATGGAAAGCAACTATGAATGCAAATGAACAATTGCGAGAATCTTGTGAAACATTTATAGTGTGGACACACCGTTTGGCAGGTTCAGAACGTAATTAAGCAAACTTAGTTGATTTAAATACAAAACTAATGAGGTGTGCTAATCGGTACAGTCAGGTCAGTGGCGTAGGGTTTTTATGAGTTTGAAGATGTGTGTGGGTGTTGTAATTGCAAAACACAAAGAAACTAAAGAGAAACTAATCTGAAACATGGTGCGGTAGCAGGCAGGTTGGTGAGCAAGAGAAAAAATGAAGTGCTAGTCACAGCTTTATCATCCGGAGGCACGGGGTCCAGATGTTCCTACCTGGCGCTGACAAGCCCCGTCCTGCCCACCAGCAACCTAGAACACATGCAGAGGAACAAGTCAGTTCGTTGCTGGCAAGCCACTTTTATTAAGTGACACCCGTGGCCGAAAATTCTAAGATTGAATTATGGATTTAGAAAGAGAATGAAGCGCTCTAAAGATTGTCTGTCTCCTGCAGCAGCTGGACCTGCTGTCATGTAACAGCCATGTCAGGTAATACTGAAAAAGGCACAGTGAAAGAAAATGACGGATTTTTCATTTTAAGATTTCAAAGCAGCCGGATCACGTGAAAAGGCCTTGCTTATGTTAAGAGCATAGGTCAAGCGCAACCAACTGAAGTGTGAAAATGATTCCTGGTCAGAACAGCTGAGAGGTCACAATCAGCTAAGCACATCAGCTATGAGGGACTACAGTATGTGAAGTACTGGCTACAGACTTTATTTGGTCAGTGAAATCCAAACATACTATGTCCAAAACTTAAAAATCTATGTTAAACTTTATCAGTTCAGATTTTTTTATCCTTCTCTCCATGACGAAATTCATTTAAAAGCAACCTAAAATGAAATAAGCAACCTTCAAAGCTTAAAAACAGGTTGTTGACTATTGTGCCCATTTATTTTTCTCTTGAGCCTGTGAACCCAAGAACCATAAAGTATGACTGACCAGGGGATACTGGAGGGTTATTAAACAGAAACACAACCTCGCCACTCTTTCCTCAGGTGGTTAATAACAGCAACAGATGGGTTTGTTTTTGCCAAATTTTGCATGAGAAATTCCTGTTAATGGACTGCAAATATCTATAAATGCTGATTTTAATAAACAATAACTCTGTTTTCAGTGACTGGTTGCCTTGTAAGTGTGCACACCGAGAAACAAGAGCATATGGTGTGCTTTGGAACACCATTCCTCTATTACATCCTTTGGTGATGATACTTTCCGGCAGACCAGATGGACTGCTTTCACAAATGCTAATTAACCTGCTACTGCAGTCATATGGGACAAGGAAGTGCATGATTTATGGGATATATAAGTAAAGATTTGCAGGATGTGATAAATGAACCAAGTACTTTGTTAAATGGGCATGAAAAAGTATTCGCCCCTTCTTGAATTTTTATTTTTTTTGTGTAGCTTTTACACCCTTACATGCTTCAAAGATAACGCAAGTAAATACAAAATGCAGTTTTAAAGGATGGTTTCTCCTATTTGTTAAATCGTGTATTAACTGTAATTATTCATATTAATTCACTTTTTTTTTTTAAAAGTTGAGTTCAATTTTTCGCACCAATCCCAGTCCCGATTACTGCCAGACCTTTTGACTAAAGGACTCACTTAAATAGAACCCATTTGACAAAGCGAAGATCTCAAAGAGCAACACATCATCCATGATCCAAAGAAACTCAAGAACAAGTGATAAACCGGTCTAGAAAGGGTTACAGTGCCATTCCTTAGGCTTTAGGATACCAGTGAACCATGGTGAGAGCCATTTTAAACAAATTGAAAAAATATGGAACAGTGGTGAACTTTCCCAGGAATGGCGGACCTACCAAAGTTACTTCAAGCGTGCATCAACGGCTCATCGAGGAAGTCACAAAAGAACCCAGAACAATATCTAAAGAACGGCAGGCCTCACTTGCCTCAGTTAAGATCAGTGTGCATGATTGAGCAGAAAGAGAATGGGCAAAAATGCCAATCATAGGAGAATTTCAAGGTGAAAATCGCTACTGACTAAAAAGAACATTTGTCTCCCATTTGCCAAAAACACATTTCTATGAGTATGAGATCTTCTGAGACTTTGAGGAAAATATTCTGGAGACTCGCAGAATACCTGCAAACTTCATGTTGCCTCCAGATTAGCTAAAAACCAATGTGTAGAGAGCTTCATGGAATGGGTTGCCATGGCCGAGCAGCATACAAGCCTTTCATCACCAAGCGCAATGCAAAGTGTTGGATGCAGTGGTGCAAAGCGCGCCACTACTGGGATCAGTGGAGATGTATTCTCTGGAGTGACGGATCACAATTCTCCATCTGACAATCTGATGGACAAATATTTGGTGGTTGCCAGGAGAACAGTACTTGTCTGACTTCATTGTGGAAAGTTTGGTGGAGGGGGGATTATGGTCTGGCGATGTTGTCAGGAGTTGAGCTCGGCCCTTTAGCTCCAGTGAAAAGAACTCTTAATGCTACAGCATACCAAGACATTTTGGACAATTTCCTGCTTCCAACTTTGTGGGAACAATTTGGGGATGGCTCCTTCCTGTTTCAACATGGCTGCACATTAGTGCCCAAAGTGAAGTTTAGTGTGGAAGAACTGGCCTGCACAGAGTCCTGTCTTCAACCTGGCAGAAGACACCTCAATTAGAGCGGATACTGCGAGTCAGGCCTTCTCATCCAACATCAGTGTCTGACCTCACAAATGCACTTGTGTAAGAATGGGCAAACATTCCCATAAACACACTAAGAAACCTTGTGGAAAGCCTTTCCAGAAGAGTTGAAGATGTTACAGCTGCAAAGGGTGGGCTGATATCATATGAAACCTTCTGGATTAGGAATGGAATATCACTCAAGTTTATATGCATGTGAAGGTAGATGACTGAATACTTTTGGCAATATAGTGTACCAACTGCAGTTAAAATCAGGCAGGGATTTTTGCACATACCAGTTTATGTATTTTGGCCATAGCAGCTTTGTTTGACAGTGTAGAGAGACAGGAAGACATGCAGCAAAGAGCGTCAGGTCAGGACGTGAACCTGCTCTGTCTGCATTTCGCCTCGTGGCATACATGGTCGCCTGCGCTTACACTGAGCCATCATGGTGCCCGTATAACACCAGTTTGTACCACAAGATGGTGCAATGAGTCACTGTAACGTTTCTTTACTTTAAGAACATTCTTATTTACAGCGGTGGCCTGAGAAAATTTAAACCCTCTTGAGCAAATGAGGTAGGGCCATGAATTCATGTCAGAAGTTTAAAAGAACAGCAGCAGTGAGAGTGATTTTTTTTTTCCGGTCATTTTTTGTCGTGGTTTACGTATTTGTCTAACAAGCAGTCGTGTCAGAATTTCTGCACTACTCATTTGCTCCGAAAGCCCCTCGGACCAAACCACAAAGGACTGCAAGAGGTGTTGGTTAACTATCTCCTCAGCAAACTTTATGGTAAATGATCCCAAATAAACACCCCACGTCACAAATATCAATCCTTATACAGTACACAGATAGGGAAGAATCTGTTGTAAATGGCAACAGACTGAACTGAATACCACAAACAATAAATATATATAAAACTGTATGTAAAAGAATGCTGCTTGGCATTTTCTGATTTTTTTTTTTTTTTTACAGATGAGCTCGTGTTGAAAGCCAGGCATGCTGAAATGCAGTGTTTAAATCACAGCATTTTTGTGCCTCTTCCATTTATTGCCACATTGTTAATCTTTGTCTCCTGGCCTTTTATTCTATGAATCTTTCTGACTTGTGTGAAATGTTAAGAATAGGCAAACCCTTTTGTTCTCGCTCTCACCTTTTGTTCATATGCTCTTTTTTTAACTGTTTCGTTTCACTGCCATCACCATCCAGGCTTTTCTTCACTTATTTTTGTTACTAGTTCCCTACCGCTCACTATCCCTCTCTCAAAAGACATTCTTTTTTTTTCTGTGTTGCTCCATTCTTTCTCAAAATCTCATACAGAGACTCTGTTATTTCCCTGTCAGTCATACCAGCAGAAAGTCTGACTGCAATTAGTTTACCCCAGTGTAATTTAAG
>VUQK01004277.1:2393-21114 GCA_015106715.1 Bujurquina vittata | reverse complement strand
GCGGGAGATGGTTTTTGGGGGGGGGGGGGGGGGGGCACATCATTTGTTCTCAATTCTTTTGCTGAATCTGTGAAAACTGTCAAAGGTAACACAGTTTGACAGGCGTATAATCTTATTTTTGCATCAACAAGGTGAATCTCAAAAAGTTATTAGCTCAAAACCTGGCAAGTCTCTGCATGGTGTGCAGTGTGTCCTTAAAAAACAGGGGGGAACAAACCAGCAAAGAGCTGACAGTACCTGAGAGGTGATCTTCAGTCGGTTCACTGAAGCCTCATCACAAATGGTCTCAGTGGAAGCACGGCTGTCATCGTCAGCACGTACAGAGGAGGTCAGGAAACAACAGCGAGTGTCTGTAAAACACGGTGGTGATGCTCCCATGGGTGGGGGCTGCATTTCAGCCAGTGGCATCGGGGAGTCTTTTCAAAATTGATGGAAATATAAACATAGAAAAGCAGCATCAAATATTGATCCACCGTGTAATCCCATCCGGGACGCGTCTGAATGTCAACAGCTTCATTTTTCAGCACGACAATGATCCCAGACGCACAGCTGAAAGCGCACCTGGGTCGAAAAACACATAGTGGAACACCGTCAGTCATAGATTGGCCTCCACAGCAACACTATTGAAGCAGCGTGGGATCGTCGCGGCAGAGAACAGAACAAAAACAGTTGTCCGGCCTTCCAGAAGACTAAAGAAATCACTGCCTGAGAGGGTTCAGGCTGTTATAGAACAAAGGTGGTCGCACCAAATGTTGACTTTTACACGTGTTTCCATGTATGCTTGTGCATGTTTCAATAAATCACTGCACCTTTCTCCCCAGCATAAAGAAATGAGGGGTGGCTCCAGAATTATGCTCTCTTTAAAGGGATTTAAACAAAAAAAGGGATTGAGCATGTCAAGATAGAAAATGCTTCAGCTAAACCATAATCCTGCATTATTGTGTAGATATGTGAGAAAATGTACGAAAATGTGTTATTTATGGGAACTGTTTAGGCATGTAAAGACAAAGCAGCATCTGATTTTAAATGTAGCATGTGCAGCGCCTTCACTAGAACTCCGGATGATTCCCAGTGTCTCCGTCAGCGGGTCAGCTGGCTGGGGGTGGTGTGTCTGCGTAGCTCAGAGGTTCAGTCACAAGATCTTTACTTGGGCACAGAGCAGCAGCAGCACGTCCAAACACAGCTGCACAGTTCCTCGGAGCGCTGTCGGTATCCAGTAGGTTCCTTCCTGCCGTCTTTTTGACCTCCTCTGTTCTCCCTCAGTGTTGGAGAGGAAAATGTCCACTCGCCAGAGCAGAGAGGAGCTCATCAAGAAAGGACTTCTGAAGGAGGTTTATGACAAAGGTGAGGCTCCACGCAGCACAGGTGGGACAGAAAAATGCAAATGTTGCAGTATTAATGATTCTTTGTTTTGGCTTATTTATTTTTTTTACATGTAAATGAAATATTAATATTTTCCAGTTGCAGCTTCTCTTTTGAAGCTTTTCTTCTTCACTTTCGTTGGTGTTAGTCTCTCACTGCATCAGTGGTGTCGTACCACAGCGCACCAAAGGCTTGTGCACAGTTGTAAGTCATTTTAAGGCTGTGTAGACCACCGCTCCTGTTTATTCACAGTGCACTGGTGAGCTATCGCTCAACCACACTGACCTCAGGAACAGTTCATCTCTCTCTGCGCTCTCGTTTCCATGTCTGACCCTCTCCATCATTCCCTCAAATCCAGCTGCTCTGCTGCAACTACCCCCCCCCCCCACTTCCACAAATGTTTCACAATAAAAGCCTTCAAATGCATTCACTGATTTTGTATAAACGGCACAATTCACTGACCTCAAAAGAGTAAAATAAGTTACTCAAATATCCTCAATTTTACCATCGAATGGAGGAAATCAGCAGCTGCAGGCCAATATAGAGTAAATACAACTTCTGAATGATTAATAAAACATTTCTGCTCAGTTCTAATCATCGGTGTCAGAGGGAGACGATTCCACATTAACAGCTGAAGCGGCTCGTGCACGGCTCGATATCGTGATGTAACCATTTAATGTTTGTTTTCATTGGCACTCTTTCATCATGATGATGATGATGAACTTTAGTGATACACCTAAAATGCAGCACATGAATTAACCAGATTAATTTTAATCATAAATAACTGAATATCTGATTCTCTGACTCTGTTCTGCAAATTCTGTATGCGCACGATAACGATGAAGGAATGACTGATTAGTCATTCAAATTTCATGTTGCACTCATGAGTAGTTCTGATGGATGTGATGTGGAATTCAACGCCATGTTTATTACAGGATATTCATACTGAAAAAAAAAAATAGTTATTTCCACTATTTTCATGAAAAATTCATGGCTGTCCCAGCGTAACTTGATGCTAAACTGAGGGCGGTTCCGTACTTTTCAGTTTTAAAAAAGTCCGTCGGCCCTTCGCCAGAATTTCTTTGGCTCTTCGGCGTCGTGTCCTCCAACACTGAGCTTCATGACATGCAGCCTGGAGGGTTTTGTGTAGTGTGGTTGACAGAGAGCACTGAAGGCATCCTCTGCCTCGGTGTAGGAAATAAAATACCTTACTACCTCATTACTAAATATTGTGAATCGATTTTTTTTTAAAGATTAAGTTAAAAAAGTGAAACAACAAAATAGTAGCATAATTATTTCTTTAACTAAAACCACATTATTTGCAATCATTTCTCTAAACTACGATGCAGGCCCCGACCGTTCCTCCCTTTTTTTTAATGATCAGTCTTTATTAACCTTTGTTGCCTCTGAAAATGGGGCTCTGTGTATAAAAACTTCAATCATATCTTGAACATTTAAGACCCACTGGACAAAGGCAAAATGTCAAAATGTGCCATTGTCCAGATGACACACACTGTTTGTGTATTTGTGTTAACAAACTGAAAACTGCTTCCGTGCCACTTTTGAACGGCACCGTTACCAGATTCATATTTTAAACTAACAGAATGCTACACAAGTAGTTCTTTTTTACATTTTTTTATCTACTCTGAAATGCCAGTCTGTGTCTTTTTGTGCAGATGCGACATCTCTGAGTGTCCGGGAGGAGGTGAAGATGGAGAACGGTCGGTCCCCGGTGCTCGGCTCCAGCCTGTCGGAGTCTGAAGGTGGTGAGCTGATGGAAGGAGCAGCAGCTGCTGTAGGTAGGCAGCAGAACCTCAGCACCACTGAAACCTCTGTAAGGATTTGATCCCCTGTGACCTCTGACTGCTTTGTTCTCTTGTTTCTTTCCTCAGGGTCACTGGAGTTTCAAATGGCCAGTGATGGTGCAAGCCAACAGGACCACACCCAGAAGTCCAGTCAGGCTCCGCCCACAAAGAAGTCCACCATATATCCGGCTGATGCCGCTGAATCAGTCCTCTCCAGACCGCCAACGCTACACAAACAACCTCCCGCTCTGCCGCCCAAGCCTTTCAACAGGCTGCCCAATCACATTACAGGTGAGCGTGTCTGCGTGCATGCTCAGAACTGCGTTTGTGCACGTATGCCTAATCCCTCCACATCCTCCTCCTCATGCAGACGGTGCCCCTGTGAAGTTGCCATGCATGTCGGCTAAGTTATCTCCTCCTCTACCTCCAAAGAAGCTCTTGATCTCCGTACCTGCAGGGAGCATGGAGCCCTCTTCTCTCGCCTTCCAGAAGTGCCCCGCCCCTCCCAGCCATGCTCCAATGGGGGCACACTCTCTGCAGTACGGGACGCTGCCCGTTCCCCTCCACCCTCCCAGCCGAATCATAGAGGAGCTCAACAAAACCCTGGCCCTCACCATGCAGAGGTTTGAGAGGTGAGGATCACACCACAGAGACCAGAAGGTCCAGAAAATATCAGAATATTGAAAAAGCTTTTTAAACTGATGGCGTAAGACTAGACTGAAAATCAGAATTTGAGAAGCTGGAACCATCATATTTTTGCTTTTTTTTTGCCTAAAAATGACAAAAAATCTTGTTTGATTATCATAGTAGGTTGTTTTTTTTTAATTAACTGATTAATCAACCGCTCACCTCGGTAGTAAATCCAGCCTCGTGTAACTTTTTGCTAAGTACGAGCCCCCCGGGCCACAAAAATAACGTTCTCCCGGTTGCTCCTTTATTCCTAAGGAGTCGCCACAGCCGATGGATCTGCGTGTTCATTTCGCACAGATTTTACCCGGGCTTAGGACCAGCACTATGAGTGCACAAGCTTGTGATCTCCTGAGGCATGGAAGGCGAATGTGTTATGATCTTCCCAATAGCTCACACGAGTTGTTTTAAGGATTTACGTTCAGAAAAAAAATTAGATTGTGATCTGGGCTACACCACCACTGATTTTTGTGGCACAGCATCTCCTCTCATCTGAAGCTTCAAGCATGCAGGCAAGTTGCTGAGCAGGGAGGAACCAGGAGGAGCAGCTCCGGTATAAACACCAAGGAAGCCTCCAAATGAACTTGTAGAAACATCTCAGGTTTCTGCTCCTTCATGAAGAGAGCAGACTGACAAAATGTCCCACATGGAAGGCTGTGTGCTTCACACCTGTACATCCATCAATATGATTGGTGGGCTGTTTAAGGCCTCTGCCTCAGGCAGCTGGTGTGCTTTGCGTATTACTGATGCGCTTTTTTGAGAAGCGACGCATTTATTTGTATAACCACGCTTTTGTTTTGGAGGCATCTGCCTCTTCACTGATTGAATGGGGCTTTTTGTGTTGACATGTGGCTGTTCTTTCGCACCTTAAACTCACGTCACACAGCAGTGAACGCACATTTTGCCCTTTCCCTCTCAAACTGCAGCTCCATGATGCACGCTGTGCCCGCGGTGATGATCGAGTGCGACGACGACAAAGAGAACCTCCCCAACGAGGCGGACTATGAGGACCTGCCGGGCATGTACAAGGATGAGGAAGAGGAGGAGGAGGAGGAGGATGAAGAGGAAGAAGATGAGGAGGAGGAGGAAGAGGATGATGAGGAAGAAGATGAGGATGATACACTGTTTACAAGTAAGCATCTTTATATCTCTCAGTGTTAAGAATACTCCTGCATTTAGTGCGTATGTAGAGTATTTTTTTAATTCCAGCTTAAGGACAAAAAAAACAAATTAAAGCTGTAATAATTGACTTTTGGCCACTAGAGGTCAGAAGAACTGTACAAAAACTAAAAATGTAGGGCCTGAGCCTCTGCTCACCTGCTAAGTGCATTATTCATGTTTCATTTCTCTTTGGTTTCATCTCTAAATATCTGCCTGTCTGTCTCCTTAGCTAAAGTATCCGGGTGAATTAGAGAAGAAGAGGTTTAAAACAGCTCATTGTAGTGTGGGGGCAAAGCCAGTGTGCTAATTTATAATCTAACATGTTCCACTCAAATCAAGTAAATTAACCTTTAGGGAAAAGAAACACTCAAGCAAGTCGTGTGAACTGTTTAGCTCACCATCACATATCTGAAATGGTAGGACTGATTAGATTATTCTGGATTTATCTTTGAGAAAACAACAAAGAGGAAAAAGATGGCTACAACAATGATTATACTGTCGGCCTCTTCCTGGGAGGCTGCTACAGCCTGGATCTGATCAACTTAGATAACAGTGTACTCATCCATTTCCTCCGCTGTATGTTCAATAAAGGCACACTGGCTATGAAGGTCTTACGAAAAGACTCTCTGGCCATCAAACTGAGTAACCGTCCATCCAAAAGGGAGCTGGAGGAGAAGAACATCCTGCCACTGCAGTCAGACCAGGAGCGGCTCGAATCCCGGCAGCAGACGGCCACCAAACTGACGAGGTGAGCTCCCGACTTCACGCATACTGATATAGCGCCGAGCCGCTCAGAGGACTCGTCCACGCGCCCACGTCGCTCATCGCGTGCAGATCGAGTCACCTGCAAAGCGGTTCAGCCCATGCGAGCTGTGACAGATGTGGCTGCTGCAGGGAGCAGACGATGGCAGATGAGTCGTAATGCAGGGAGGGAGAGAGGTTAAAGGTGGAGAGCAGGGGATGTAGAAGGAAGTAAAACAGGAGGAGGAGAATAGTGTCGTGACTATAAAGGTGAATGCAGGCTACAGTAGGCATGCACAGACACAATTTTGTCAAAATAATCACAGTAAGCAGGAATCATGATTACTGTGCCAGTGGCAGCTTGCAGGGTTTAAAGGCGAAGCACAACAGTGCTGCCCAATATTTCCATTATATTAAAATAAGGGACTTTCACAGAGGGTATGGCACGCCCCTTGAAACCAGTGTGCTCTTTGCTTCCACTTTATAAATTAGTTCTGTTTCAGAACTTGTCCTGTATAATTCTTGTATTACTGAAATCCACATCTTAACATTTGTCGGGACTGTTTTGTTAGCCGGCTCTGGAGGAAAACACCTCTCGGCCACCTCTGGTTGATGTTTCGGTCCTCTCTCTAGTCTCAGCCTCCTGTTTTTGGGCAACCTTTTATCCTCCTCCTGTTCTCGCAGTCATCCTGCTGTTGCAACGCCTCTGAGTCAGTAAATGCACAAAATGCAGCCGCACAAGAAAGGATTTCCAATCCTCGGCCAGCTCGTCCATCCACAGGAGTGAAATCTCTTTTTGCATAATGTCGAGTGCAATAATGATGATCTGAAAGCCTGCACTCACACACGTTACAACCATATAAAAATACATTTCCTAAAATAGACCTTTTCCTTCCTTTTTTCAGACGGTTGAGTCAAAGGCCGACAGCAGAGGAGCTCGAGCAGAGGAACATTCTCAAGCGTAAGTCACTTTGCATAACATGAAAGCAAAGGAAAAAAAAATGAAACCTAAAATGATTCGTGTGCCGTTTCCTTCAGCTCGAAATGATCTGGAGGAGCAGGAGGAGAAGAGGGAGATCAAGAGACATCTATCGAGAAAGGTGAGGCAAAGATGATGTGGACGGAGTGATCAATCAGTGCTCAGATGGTTCATAACCCCTCCTAGAAATATGAGCATGGTTGCCTTGGAGACTAAAGTGCCCCTCGTCAGATTGCAGCCCTTTGAAAAGATGCTGTGCGTCTGTCTACGATCGCCGTCACAGTGACATCTCAGGACTTTCACTGTTAATGAATATTAAAGAATACCTGCCACAGTGTTGATCAAATTTGAGTATTTCTGCTGATTGATGAGTCACCGCTCAGCAGCAAACATTTTAATTTTCTTTCACATAAATCAGTGTCAAATGTCTCGGTATGACCTTCGTGGATTCAAGTTCTGGTCAAGACTAAGAAACGGTAACAGATGCTTGACTGTCGGTATGTTCTTCAGACATGGTGCTGTGAATTATGGCCAAACATCTCCACATCGTTCCAGAAGTCTTGTGGTTTGTTCAGATGCTGTTTTGTAATCCCCAGCGGTGCTGATTATGAGCACCTGGCTGCTATTACCCTCTCAGTTCCTCTGGGCTGTGGTGTGAAACTTTGTGCTGTCTGGCATTTAAAAAATGAGAAGTTGATTCTTTTATTTAATTGTTTAATAAGTTTTTAAAACAATTCTATACAAATTGTACCAAAGAAGAGGCAGCAGTGAGGAAGATGAGTTATTTACTGCTAACTTGCCTTTTCTTCCACCTTTCAGCTCAGCCAGAGGCCCACAGTGGAGGAGCTGAGAGAGGCCAAGATTCTCATTCGCTTCAGTGACTATGTGGAGGTCGCCGAGGCTCAGGACTACGACAGGAGAGCAGACAAGCCGTGGACTCGGCTAACAGCTGCCGATAAGGTTGATGTCTCAGAAGCCCACAGACTGGATTCAAGTCGTGTGTGTGAGCGTGCTTTATCTAAGTGTGTGTTTCTCTGTGCAGGCTGCCATTAGAAAGGAGCTGAATGAGTTTAAAAGCACAGAGATGGAGGTGCACGAGTCGAGCCGTCATTTGACCAGGTATGGAAAAGTTCAACAAAACCGCTCACGGGCTGCCTTATGAGGCTGTAACGCACATTTCTGGGGGAGGTGCCAGAGTGAAGGTCATCCTGGACCTCTGCTCTGGACAACGGCAGTTTTAAGAAATCTGATTGCAGTTCCAGCCGCTTCAGCTTTTACCCGTTTAAGCCTCATGCTGTCAGCCTCAGCTATACAGTATCTGCTGTGCTGCCTTCAGATTGTTAAGCCAATAACTGTAAGCACCCGAGCGTGAAACCTTCAAATTACTCTCCTCGTTGTCATTTTCAGGCAGCTGCAGTATCTCCAACTTTGCAGGAAAACCAGCCGAGGTGTTAACACACTGGTAGCATCATCCAATCCACATTTAATGTGTTACCTTAAAAACAGGCCAACTGGAAGTTCTCACGTTCAAGGTATTCTGTGGAGCTTAGTGAAGAGTCAAATTCATCATTTGGGTTTCTTCAGAAAAGAAAAATTAAAAGATGACTTTGGTTTATTTCAGCCGGGCCCCTCTCTCTCCTAAATGCTTTGGTGGCCCTATAGGTCCTCCATTTTTGTACAAGAATGGATGTAAAGAAGCACATGCAGAGGGTATGACAGAACAGGATGTTAGGGACAGGGTGAAGCAGCAGATAATCCACTGTGGCAAGCCCTAAAGGGAGCAGCCAAAAGTGTACATATATATTTGTTAGGGGTCATTGGGCCAGACACATCGATCTGAAAAGGCTCTGGATTCAAAGTGGAATTGTCCTTTAAACAGACCCTACTGCGCTTATTTCCAACCCCATATTACATACTTGGGATCTACTAAATGAGGTCTGGATGATTCACAGTTCAAATAATCCTTACTTACACTCATGGGCAAAGGTATTAGGCCACACCTCTTAAATCTTTGAATTCAGGTGTTTTCAGTCCTGTCGCCACAGGTATATAAAGCTCTGCAGCCTGTTTTTACAAGCATTTGTGAAAGAATGGGTCATTCTAAGAGGAATGAATTGGAGCGTGGTACTGAAAGCGACTCAACTAACCCCAACAGCGACTCAGGCACAAAGTGACCAACCACATAAAGTTAGTCAGGCTGCCAAGTGCTGAGGCGCATAGTGCGTAAAAGCTGGCAACGCTCTGCTGATTCAGTAACTGCAGAGTTCCAGACCTCCACCTACATCAGCATCAACACTGCACCGTCAGCGTCATGGCATGGGTTTCCGTTGCTCCGTATTTTTGTCCATGTGGTGCAGCTCCTCACTTTTTCCTCAGTCTGAAATGAGCTGTTTTAGCTCCCTTTAAGCCAGCTTTCTTGAGATTGGCTGGCCCAGGTAAACAAAACAGTAAGTGGGCGGGGCCTATGTGCCTCAGATAACCATAGCGGGGATATAGAAGAGCAGAAAAAAATGTCTTAAAGATGTCTTAAAGGAGTTAATCACACTATTAGGTACATCTGTTCAACTGCTCGTTAATCAAGAATCTCAATCTCATGGTAGCTACACAGTGCATGTGGTATGTATGTATGTAGCCGAGACGACCTGCTGAAGTTCAAGCAGAATGGGGAAGAAAGGTGACTTTGAATGTGGCAGGGTAGATGCTACCAGACAGGCTGCTCTGAGCGTTTCAGAAACTGCTCATCTTCTGGGGTTTCCCTGCACAATAATAATCTCTCTCTTTCTACAGGTTTCACCGGCCATAAAATGGCTGAGAGAGACCTCGACCATGTTTTTACACTCCCACAGAAGTGTTCAGACTGCTGCCTGCTGCCGTTGAACTGTTACAGCATTCCAACGTTGGGTTGGATTCATCACACGAGTTTGAGCCATTACAGGGAACAGGAGAAAAACACTGAGATGGATTAATCCATGACTGTCGTCTCCCCTCTGCGGAGATTTTGGTGACTTCTTGATATTCAAAAGCTTTTAATTGTCATTTTTTTATGATGAAGAGGTGGTAATATGTTTACGTTGCAGCACTTCTGTTTTTTAACAAGGCTATTGGAGGTCCAACACAGAATCTGTGCCAATTTTACAGGATGGGAATGGTAAGAGATGAACACAGGGTTTTTATTTCACTCATTGCTTTCATACCTGTACCGTACTCTCACTCCTTCCTCAGCTGGGCATAATCGTTCCTTAGGGTACGCTTGTGTTAGCTTGACTTCACTTCACACACGACATTTCAATCATTTCTTTTTGCCAGAGGAATGAAACACTGTATTATTGCAGGCAGCTGAAGCTCAAGCCAAACTGCCCTCAAACCCAATTAAAGTCTGAATGAGCGCTCTACAAAAAAAGTGAATTTCGATCTCCAAATACTTTCACATCAAACCGCGAGCAATAACGTCAGATTCCCTCCCTCACATCCATCTAGTTATGGGGCCACATTCAAGAGCTCAAACACTTTTCAGACTTCAGGTTCCCATTTGAAACCAAAGCAACTTGACCTGTTGTGGAAGCCGTGACCTTGAATGCATTCCAGAGCGAGCAGTGTGGAGAGTTCAGTAACCCACTGTGTCGCTGTGCCTACAGTCTAGTTTACAGGGATTTCAAAGTTGCCAAATGACCTTGTTTATTTGATACAGAATATTATCTGTAGACACAGTAAAATGTTACTGAGCTCTCTGCTGAATTACAAGAAGGACTCTGCATTTCACCTTTTATTGTCTGCGACGAGCCTTTTCACTACAAAATGTGTCAATCCTGCCACCTTACGTTTTGCTTTTTGTATGGTTTACACTTAAGATCGGGTCCATGAATTGGAGTTTTTGATCATGTTAGTGGTGAGAACTAACTGCGTGGGTTATGATTGTGCGTCTGAGTGTGTGCGTATACAAGAGTCAGTAATATTACTGTCACTTGTACGTGTTAAAAATGTTTTGAGAAAAAAATATTCTCAGAATTCTAAGAGGATGTAAATAAATTAAGAAGCTTTTCAAATGTTTTTTTTGTAAAGCAGAAAAACCTGCATGTGGGTATTAATTTATTGTGAGTCTTCTATGATGTATGCAGTTTCTTATGGAAAGAAACTTATTAAAAAATAATAAGTTACTGTTTCCTTGTGTTTTTTCCCCACCACCAACTCAAAGTCTCTTTCACCAGAACAGTTTTCCAGACACTCGGGGGAAACCTGGAGAATGACTCGCCATTGTGAAAAGTGGCTCCCGAGTGGCCTGGCTTATCAAAAGTAGCCATGATGAGTTTTCAGTTGAGTAATGCAGAGACAAAGCCCCGTGGACGGTGAGTGCAATGCAAGTCCAGGTGGATCCTGGGAACGAAGATCGCCTCTGGCTCCAGATTTCTTCCTCGTCTGGCTCCGTGCGGTTACATAGCGTGGATCAGCGTGCCACTGTACTTGTGCCACAAATCAATGGCTTTAGTCACAATGGCATCTGTGTTTTCCTGCGGTATCTGGAAAAGAGGTTGAAGGTAAAAGTCATACAAAGCACCTGCTACAGTAGAAACTCTGCCATGTCCAGACAGTAAGAACCTGTGACACAGCGGTGTAACATCTGTTTGGTCAAGGATGTTCAGTTCAGCGTTAAGACCAAATCAGAATAGTTTTCTATCTGCATTCTAACACTCCAGTTGTCTCAACTATCTCAACGGCATCGCAGGGAAATACTGAGATTTGAATTACTCATAAAATGTGTTAACTTGCTCTATCGAGACAGCTAAGACAAAGTGTCATTCAGTCACAACCAAAAATTGGTGCAATCAGAGCCCTCGAATAGTAAGAGCGTTCACTCCAATGCGGCGTTTTTTTCCAGCAATGGATCATGAAGCATCACAATAGTTCCCAGAAGTTGTCCACACAGTAAAGAGACAGCAGTGCAGAAGTTTAAGCAAGAAGTTTAAAGCAAAACAAGACTGGGGGTTATCAGCACACATATATCAAATTCCCTTGTATATTAAAACATGTTAGTGGATACATGATAACTGATGCCAGGTTAAGTTAGCAAACAAATAATATTAATCAGGAATAATTAATTAACTGAGTTACTTTGATCTTAATGTTATTTCATCCAACAAAACCAGAAGAGAAAAGCTTTTGTTGGGCTGACTGAGTGCAACATTAGGTAATCTTACTTAATGAAGTAGTTTGCTGGTCTGTTTAAGGTATCCGCTGTGATATAATGATGACTGCATAACAATCAAGGGATTGTTTTACATTTACATTTTTGAAATAAAGGCACCTCACCTCATACAATAAAGTTCAAATGCAGAGCTTGAATGAGATTCATTTACATATTTGTTGCTGTTTTAACCCATAGCTTAATTAAACCAACCATTTTTCTCCTCTTGGTGTCAGTGGGATACCTGCACAGGTATACGATTTCTCTGAGTGCAGCATCCTCAGACAGCGCAGCGCACAACAGCGGAATCTTTATACAAGGACAGCCATGGGGAGAAACTGTTTTTTGTTGGTAGATCAGGAAATGTCATTTAACAGTGAGCCTCTGCCTGCCTGTACAGTGCTGCCAGATCTCTGCTGTTTCCCAGAACTTGAAAACCCCGGCTGGACCGTGAAACTCAGAATGCAAATATCGCTGCACGTGCACCGTAATACAGCGTGGTCATATACTCACATTGCACAAGAACTTGACCACGCCCTCTGGCCGGTTAATACCCATCAACATGATCTTGTAGCTGAGCAGGATCTCCAACGCCACAAATACCAGGATCTTACAGGAGCCACTGATCACCTTGTCCCAAACCCTGAAGTCAAGCAGAGACCATAATCAGAGCAGGAAAAGTAAGTGAGGTATTTAGTGTTTAGTACTGCTGCCTCACAGCAAGAAGGTCCTGGATTTATACTTGCATACATTTTTCCCTCCCTCAAAGCTTCAGTTTCTCCAACCATCTAACAACATGCTGAACTGCATGTCCTGGGACACTCGTGTAGAAGAAACATTTTTAATCTCAAGGTTTCACAGTTAAAGTTTAATTAAAACTGGATCTTCTCTTGACAGTCAATCATTTATAACTACAACTTTTAGGGCAAATGTCAAGCTGCTCTGGAGACATGCCACATACTTTAGAAAGGCTGGCTGCCACTTCGCAGTGGACTTTAGGAGAGAGTAGATTATTCTTGAGGTGACTCAAGAGCCATGGAATAACGCAAAGTATTTGATTTTTGGAGAATTTGGAACGTTCTGCTACATTTTGGGGGGAAGCACTAAAAATAAATGAAAATAGCAACATCTGTAAGTCCTTGCAAAACCTCTCTTCAATACAAATATCTATTTCCTGAAACATGCAGAGTCATAAATGTTGGGCTACACTGCACAGACGCGTGAGAATATGGAAACCAGCTAAACGCTATAACCCAGCAATGGTGACCTTTGAGAACCAGGTTAAGGCAAACTTGACAAAGTGCAGCTTTAATGCATCTTTGCACTGACAACTTTCACTTACTCATTCACGCTGGAAACAACAGAATAACCTGTTCGTGTACACAGAAATTTGCAGCAACTCCGGTGTTATGCTGCTTGTTCTTTGTGCTCTGAATAATTCTCAGTAATATCAAATGTGGAGAGCTGCAAAGGTCTTCTGCCATGCATCTAAATTAATGACTTAATGTAAAAAAAAAAAAGAATGCCTGCAAACCAGCTGTGACCCTGTCTGACGGAGCTTTCTAAATGTGTGGATCCTTGCTATGTTGGGTCAGTCAAAAGATGGTGAAATGAGCAGCTCCTCAAACTGACCTCTGCAGGCTGCATTCAGGCAAGCAGCCAGCGAAGCAGCGTTTGAACCAGAGGTTGTAGGGCAGCTGATGCAGGGCTCCACTGTTCTTCAAATGGTTTAGCAGTCGCGGTTCCTCCTGACTCAGATAATGCTCCAAGCTCTTTGGCTGCACCAGGAGGAAAACAGCAATGTTTTTATTCTAAGAAAACTGTGTGAGATCCAAACTGTTGGGTCTTGAGAACTTTACCATCATGCTGAAATTTTAGAAACTGAATTTATTCCTGATGAAAGATGACACACTTACAAGGTGAGGTACTGAGTCTCCAAACTTTGTATGGAACTGATTGACAAAACACTTGATGAGCCAGTAGCAGTCAACAGGATCATCTACAATCTCTTCCATGGCCCGGCTAATGGAGAGAAAGTCTTCATTCTCTTCAACCTGGGAAAAACAACACATGAACAGTACAATACAGACTCAGTGAGTAATGAAACGCAGCAAATGAAATCTGTACTTGTTAACGGCCAAAGAAATGCCATTGTTGCTTAGTAAACGAGCAGCTGTATGTCACAGCTCAGTGGTGACAATATATCAGTATGATGGGGTTTCACTGCTGCAAATATCAACTTGCAACATGTCAGATTTGTTATTTTCCTGTTTCGTGCTACAGTTTACTTTCCATAAATGAGCTGCTTTTTAAAGAGTCTACGGCTTGGTGTTAGCATCTCATCTAATCGTATCTTTTAAAAACATGTGGCATGCATGAGCTGATTAGAAACCCTCAAACATCAAGAAATGCATCTGAGCAGCTACACAAGCATACAAGATTGTCATCTCTAAAGAATGCAGTGTACTGGGCCGTGCTACCTCTGCTGACGCTCCTCTTATCCCAGCCTGACTTAAACTAGACCTTTTTTTAAGTAACTATTTCATGTACAGTTACATTGGTATTAAAAGCAAACCTTCCTTCCTGAAGCAACCCCAAAGACATCCGTCTGCTCCTGGGATCAAATTGGGAACCTTTTGCTTGCTATACAAATGTGTGAACCACTACCCTCTGGATCCACTTGATTAATGCATAATAAAAATAATCTAAGGTTTGTGCTTTGCTCTTGTCTCTGTACTCTCCTTTCTCTTCTCTTTCCCCTCAACCCCCAAACGGTCACAAAATATGGCCGCCCCTCCCTGAGCCTGGTTCTGCTGGAGGTTTATTCCTTTTAGAAGGGAGTTTTTCCTTCCCACTGCCACAAAGTGTTTGCTCATAGGGGGTCACTTGATTGCTGGGGTTTTCTCTGAAATACTGTACCTTACAGTATAAATGTGAACTGGCTTTACAGAAAATTTGAACTTGAATAAAAAATAACAAATAACAAATAAAGTTAACTGTGTCCTCATCATCGTCAGGAAATTCAATAAGACCATTTAACATTTGTCAAAGTGTTTCACTGTGTTAGTGATATTTTTTTCCTTTGAAGTACTGTTACACAAAGTATTCAGTATTCCATACTACATTAAAGCATATTTTTTTTGGTTTAAATGAAGAATCAGCGTGTACTCTTAAAATACGGCGTCTTCATCATGTTGATGTCGTTAGCGATGTTTTCAAAAGGTGTATTTGAGGTTATTTTATCCATATATAATATATACAACGTACTCCTTCAAATCAAATGTATGCGTAGTCATACACAGTACAACTAGCAGTGAAATGCATTACACTATACCACAAGATATAAATAGACTCAATCAAAAAGTAATTAAAATGTGCATCGAGGTCAAATGGAAGTGGAATAATTAACAAGACAGTCAAAATATAGAAAAAGTACCAAACTATATATAAAATGTAACAAGCATATTGATGCTGCATCTGTCATTTTGCACGAGAAGCTCAAATATATAAAGAAAACAAATTTTGTTTATAATAGTTTGTAATTATAAACTCAAGACTTCAATGAATATGAATAATACGAATTATCAGGGTTGTATTCAACTAAAGGAAATTTCGGTAAACTAAAATTATCCTCTTCACCCAAATGAGTGGTCGTGATGGCATGAATTGCACATACAGAAACACAACACAACTGCTAAGGCGCCAGCAGTTGCTTCTTTGTCATCATACACAATCCATTATCGTTTGATGCGCTTTATCGTACCGGGGGTGAGGCCTCGGAGCATCGCGGGAGGGTCTGGCTCTCCAACTGGAACATGCGTAAGTAGACGTGGGTGGAGGGTGTGGAGGGGCTGATGTATCTCATCACTTCCAGGGCTTCCAGGATGTCCTGGTACTGCTCTTTCCTGTAGCTCCCAACCAGAGCATGAGAGTCACTATGTGGAGGCAGGATGCCTGCAGGAACAGATGAACTGTAATTCAGGAGTGTAATTTTTGAGCAGTGTATAATCAAAATGAACTAAACATACTGTACATGCAGCTCTGTAGCCCTGCACGTTTATACTGTATATCACAGATGTCTCATGATGAACTGAAAATTACTAATATGTTAGATCCATTAAAAAAAACCTTAAAAACAGACGTGCAGCGCAATATTTGAGTGATTACCTTGTGTCTTGCCCACACTGTCCTCAGCAACTCACTTGCCAAGTTTGAAGCAGAACAGATTGTTGATACACACAAAAAACAAGCAGAGGTTGGTAGACTTATTAAAACAATCAGCCATCAGGTCTCTCATTGACTTCCGGTCAGTGGCCCTGATACCGGTGGTGATCAAGTGCTTCAAGCAACTCACCCTCACCCTCTTGAAGAACAGCACCCCCCTCCTTGGACCAGCACCAGTTTGCCTACAGGGCAAACAGGTCAACCAAGGACGCTGTGTCACTGGCTCTCCACTCTGGCCTGACCCACCTAGACCAGCGAGATAGCTATGTGCGGATGCTATTCATTGATTACAGCTCTGCCTTCAACACCCTGTCCCCCCACAAAAATCCCCACCAAGCTGGACGTCCTGGACCTCAACCCTCACCAGCAGACCACAGACCATGCTCATGGGGGAGTGGGTCTCCTCCATAATTACCCTGAACACAGCGCACCACAGGGCTGTGTGTTGATCCCCTTCCTCTTCTCCCTCTACACTGAAGACTGCAAACCCACCCATGAGACCATCATAAAGTTTGCAGATGACATCATGGTAGGCAGGATTACATCCAGCGATGAGGCTCCCTACCGAGGAGAGGTTGAAAACCTGGAGAGCTGGAGCCGAGAGAACAACTTGATCCTCGACACAGCAAAGATGAAAGACCTGATCCTGGACTTCAGGAGACTGAGTCCCCTCGTCCATTGCCCAATCACAATCAGCGGCGAGAGAGTGGAGGTCATGCAGAACATTAAGTACCTTGGGGTTAACATCAACCACGACATGATCTGGACCGTCAACACCACATTGACGGTCAAGAAAGGTCTCCAGAGGCTTCATTTCCTGAGGTGCTTGAAGAGAGCGTGTCTCCCACAACAGCTGCTGGTGAGCTTCACATACTGTATCTCAGTATGGTACTCTGGCTGCACTGCAGACAAAAGGAAAGCTCTCCAGAGCATCATCAAGACTGCTGAGAGGATCACCCAGCTCCCCAGACTAGAGGGCAGGTGGGTCAGAGACATAATCAAGGGCAGCACACATCCCAGACACTGCCTCTTCACCCTCCTGCCTTCTGGGAGTCGCTACAGGGAACACTGTACGCCCGGACCTCAAGACTGAAAAACAGCTTTTACCATAGAGCTGTTACACTGCTGAACACAATATTAAATATTGTACTTATTATGTCGGCAACTGGAGAATGGCCCCAACAAAATTTCTTTGTATTGTGCAATGACAATAAAGATATCTTATCTTATTATTATTTATTGTTTCTACCTATCTAGCTCCATATGCACAGTTGAGGAAGGTGACAGCACTTCTGATAACATGAAACTTACCCAGCAGAACCTTCCACACATGGATCCTATACATTGAAGGGAGGGGGAACCTCTGACTGAAGGTGCTCAGCTTTTCTAGATCTGTAAGAGAGCAACACACACACACACATAATCAGCAAATACATAATATTTATTTTATCTCAATCATTGAAAATAATGTTCAGTGAATAAAGTTTCAAGTCAGACTATGCTAAGCAAAGAATGACTCTCAGGCTCAAAACATGGAAAGATGAAATGTTTGAAACGAGGCAGTGCAATCAGCAGCTCTTTCTGGAAACTGGACTGGCTGTATCCAGAACACCATCAAAAGGTTAAACTTTGTTCACTGAGAGAATTAAAAGATCATTACAGATTTAGAATTTGTAAAGATCTGTATCTCCTTCAACGTTTTTCACGCTGTGCATTCATTCTCCCTGTTCCGATGCTCAGTTTGAACTTCAGCAGCTCGTCTCGACTTTGTCTACATGCATCGAGTTGCTGCCATGTGATTAGCTGATGAGCCATTGGCGTTAATGAACTGCTGTGCCTAATAAAGTGACCGGTGAGATGATGTCATCATAGGACCAGCTTAGCGAGACGATGAAGTTTTCATGGTGCTGTGAGTGTTTAGCTAGCGAGAGGCTGTACATTGATGCTACTGCTGGCGGTCTGTTACCCACCCAGAGGATTGTCTTTGAGCAGGATCTCCAGCGACTTCTTCTCCTCCACTCCTCTGAAACCCACTTTCTCATAATATGCAGAGCGGAAATTTCTCTGGGGGTCGTCAGCCATGGTGTCTCCTGCAGTGAAACAGGGACATTTCAGACCAAAGGAAAAACAAACCTTAAGAATGAGGTTTTAACCCCGACGCTTAGCTACTCACACGCAGTGCACCTGCAGACTCCCACCTGGACGTTTCAGAGCGTGTCGAGCTCCCGCGACCCTGAACTGGAAGGAAATGCGGGGAAAAACACAGCTGTTTGCTACATAACTTCAGCTAACGCTAGCCTAGCTACAGCTAACCAGCTCAAAACATGACACTCATAAGTTAAAATATCTGCGACACTATTAAATACAATAAAAGTGGCACAGACACCGTTAAACAATCAAAGATTAAGAAAGAAATTAATCTGTTCCGGGTGCCATGAAACGTCATTGTAAAACCTCTTCCTGGCCACTGTTGCCAACTCCTCAGTAAGGAAAGTAGCTATTGGCTGTCCTTTTTTTTTTTTTTTAAATCTTTTTTTTTTCAACTTTCAATATAATTAAAATAAAAAAATTATTAATTTATTT
>VUQK01004276.1:30941-46239 GCA_015106715.1 Bujurquina vittata | reverse complement strand
AAAAGAATAAAAAAAAAAGAAAAAAAAAAAAAAAAAAAAAAAAAAGAAAAAGAAAAGAAAAGAAAAGAAAAGAAAAGAAAAGAAAAGAAAAGAAAAGAAAAGAAAAGAAAAGAAAAGAAAAGAAAGTGCACAGTTTCACAGATGGGACCTGATAGCTGGTAGCTTACTTTTAGAAACTTCAGGAAATGCAAGTAAACCTGCAGTGTGATATAAAAAAAATAATGAAAATAGCAAAACATGCTCTTTTAGGATATGATACTATGAGGTTTTTAGATATGATTGGGCCTGAGTATTCTAGACTTTGAATGTGAGGAGAATTTTAAATTGAATTCTGGATTTAACAGGGAGCCAATGAAGAGAAGCCACAATGGAAGAAATATGATCCATCTTTCTAGTCCCTGACAGTACTGCGGCATTTTGAATTAACTGGAGGCTTTTTAGGGAACTTTTAGAACAACCTGATAATAATGAATTACAGTACCCTGGTACACTGTGGTCATAAAGAGATGGACATTCTTAGCAACAATACTCGGGTAGATTGTGATGTTTAAACAATACTCAATTGGTACTAAGGGGCCCAAAGTGTGGCACGATAATATGATCCAATATCATCCAAAATTACACAACCAACAGCAGTCAGCAGTCAGGCCATTCTTCTCTGACCTCTGGCGTCAACGAGGCATTTTTGACCAGAGAAGTGCCACTCAGTGGATATTTCCCCCTTTTTGGACAATTCTCTGTAAACCCCAGAGTACGGGAAAATCTCAGTACATCAGCATTTTCTGAAATACTCAAACCAGCCCATCTAACACCAACAACCATGCCCCATTCAAAGCCACTTAAATCACATTTATTTCCCATCACACAGCTTCACAGTCATGGCTAAAAATGGTAAATTTCAAATGAACTTTGGTAAATGATTGGCCAAAATTCCATTTCTGGGTAAGTAAGAAAATTTTGCCAACTCATCTTTGACTTTGACATTCATTGTGTAAGAATAGTCTTCTGGAAGTTTTTATCAAAGCAAGAGGATAATATCTTCATACCATTTGTCTGTCCATTCATCCATCCATGCGTCTGGGAAACTGTGCAAGAGGTTTTACCTTTCTGGTCTTTAGACTCCAAAACCACAAGGAGTTGAGCCATGACATTTGGCATATGTGTCCTTTTCTCTTCAAAGACGTGCAACACAGTATTCATATTCCTGGAGGTTTTGTACCCCTTTGTACATTACTTGGCCATTATTGACTGAAATGGAGAAAGTGGGGATTTGCCACATCCAGCAACTGACTCATTATTTAGCAATATTAAAGCCATACCTACTGATCAGCAATAGTGCTCAAATGTAAGCAACATGGTTACCTTATGATTATAGTGACATTATATAATATGACGTTAATACGTTGTAAGTACGCAATATATCTGACTTTATTGTTATAGATTATATAAACAGAAAGGGATTAAACAAACAAGACTGCAGTATGTACTTTTCTCTAATTTGGTTACCATAGAAATCTTTTGTCTGTCCTAGGATATGGTTACCCAAATTATTTATAGAAATATTAAATATAATGAAAGACTATCAATACATCTAAAATATTTTTGATTATTTATTTATTTATTTTTTTGCCAAAATATGTATTATATCTTTATTAATCCAGGGGTGATTTGGATAAAAATGAAGGCTTTCTGTTATGAAATTATTATTATTTTATATTTTCATTAATCGCGGGATGACATCCGCATTGGCGATGGGACTTGTTACATTTTAATACTGCCACAAGCACCCACAGCAGGATGGGCAACTCCAGGCCTCGAGGGCCGGTGTCCTGCAGGTTTTAGATGTGTTGCTGATCCAACACACCTGAATCACATATAGAAGTCATTATCAGGACTCTGGCAAACTTGACTGCATACTGAGGAGGTGATTCAGGTGTGTTGGATCAGGAATACATCTAAAACCTACAGGACACCGGCCCTCGAGGCCTGGAGTTGTTGATCCCTGACCTACAGTGATATTTAAAAACTGTAGTAGCAGAAACATAAAAAACTGTGCATACTGGTACTGCCTGTGTATGCCAGTCCCCATTTGTCATATATGAATATGCATATATACTCCTTTTACATGTACCACGTGGTGATGAAATGGGAGAGACGAAGTGGTATTTTGAGCCACATTCAGAGAAATGGAAGTATATCAGAATAACATGTTTATATAAGAACGCACATAAAACTGGAAGGACGAATAACGGCGACACCCTGAAGGAGGCGGGCCAGAATATCGGGCTTCATTAGCCTGTTTTTGTGTGTGTGTGTGTGTGTGTACAGGCACTTTTGTCTGCACATTTGCTCAAGCACTCAGTTGTGCAAGTACGTAAGAAAGAATGAATGAGAATATAAAAAGAATATTTGTGTGTCCTTGTGACTGTGCGCACAGATGTGCGTGCACATTACTTAATGAAGTCTTTGATGCATCCACTGCTTCCTGCTTGGAGGCCCTCGGTGCCAGTGCTGGTGCAGAAATGGATGCTGCTAATTTTAGCATCACTGCGAGAATCTGTGAATGTGTAAGAGGAGAAGGAAAAGGGCGCTTCAGAGAGGTAGGAGGGAAGACAAAAACAGAAAGGATAAAATAAGAGGCAGAGAAAAAAAGTGGGAGCCTGTGAGAGAGTGAACGACTATGATCGTAGCTGAACTTACTCCCACATTGACTTATTTGCTAATTACTTACTAATAAACACTGAAAAGTAAATGGAAACCGAGGTTTCAGAAACGTATCGATCATCATTATCATTTGCCATATTGTTATGTAATGTATTGATTTTTGAAAAACAAACCTAAAGGCTATAAATGTAATCTGACAGGCAATATGCAGACAGCTCACTGAAGCTCAACATAAAAAATGCAGAAGTTATAAGAGAGGACATTTCTGCTGTGTTTTAGGGAACAAATGGTGCTTCAGTACAGCAACAATAGGTAATTTTTATATCTAGACTTTCAGACTGTGATGAAGTTTTGGGGACACTGTATATTCACTGTATAGCTGTTTAATGACTGTTTAATCTCTGGGGCATGTCATTGAAGATCCAGTGCCTCTGCAGCCCATTAATTCATCTTCAGCCTGTTGGAACAGCTTCATAAAAGAGTTAAATTGAACTTCAGTTAATGTACGGTGCCTCACCAGTGTGATTTTTGTTTCTGCAATATGAAGGTGTTTACTGAGCTGAGGCATGCTTACGCGTTTTTTTTGCATAGCACAGAACCTTCAGCTCAGATCACTTAGTACCTCATCTGACAGCTGATGTCTTCTAACCATCAAAGGGCAGTTATTTCATACATGGTGATCTCATAAATGCTTAATAAAATCTCCATTAAATGAAATGCCTTCCTTCACTCTAGTTCAATAATAATGTTTTATATGCCCTCTCTTGTATAGTATGCAGTGTTATTGCATTTGTTTTAGGAAAATGGATAAAATAATTCTGCACGTCATATACACAGAGTTATAGATTTAACATAAAGACTGCAAATGCCACACTACATTTTGCAGTGGTGATTCATTATCCTGAACCAGGGTGAAGCCTTAACTTTAGTCCGCATCAGGTTTGGTTGTGTCCCAATTCATTATATTCCTGTTTGAGTCGCATCAACACGAGTTGGTGTCTCTGTGGGCTCTTGTGTTTTCGCAGAGCTGTGTCAGTAGACCCCTGTGCTAAAGCTACGAAGGCCCTTTGACTGAACTGGGTCAGAAGCCAAGATGAAGGAATTATGTCACAGAGAAGTACACTGCCTTTGGCTGCCATTTTGCTCCTCTGGGCTTTTGTCTTGAGCATATCCGTCTAACCTTACACTCTTGCAAATATATTCACTGAATGGTAACTGCAGAATGGAAAAGCTGTGGTAAAATGCTACACTTCATAATAGCCACTATATTTAAATCAATGAGGCAGAGAGTAAGTCTCCTGTGAGTTTGTCTGTCCCTGTGGGCTGCGTCACACAAGATGACATCCTCGCCAGGGACCTTGAGCCTACTCCTCCCTCAGGACAGCCCACACTATTTACCACCAGCAGGGCAAAATGACACACATACACATACAGCAGTGTGTCAGCACAAAAGTATATAATACACATATTTACATGCATATTAACAGCATGATTAAAAAAGCCAGATCAGACAATGAGACCATAATCAAGCTCACTTAATACTTTTGTTATTAAATGTGAGAAGGCACTGGTGTAGATCTGCTTTGTGAACGAGACTGTGGAAAGAGGACACTTGGGAAGGTTGGTAAGGGAGGCTTAGTCATGCAGAGAGAAAAGCTGCTTCTAATGGAAGTGTGTGAACTGTGTTTGCCTAATGCATCCCAATTGTGATGAGCACCTGCTTCTGTGTTTTGCAGAGTGTAAAAACACATTTAAGGCCTGCCAGGACAATCAGCTGAACTAAAGTGAAGGTCTTCATACAGGCGGTAATGGATGACAGATGCATTAATAAGAACTTTAGTTGTTATTTATGAAGCAACTCAGTGCCTTATTGATTTTGATTCACTGGCACTTTAGCTTTAACCTCAATAATCTAGCGAAAACATGTCCTAGGTGAATACTGTTTGATCAGAGCGTTCTTAAAATATTAGTGGAAAAAACAATGTAGTCAAGGGCTTTCTGCTCTCATTGGATTGTCAAAGATTTAAAAGTTTTTGATTCTTTATTTTGTGTTACCTCATTTGCATACCGCTACTTTTTTTTGCTGAGGTCCTCTGCAAAGTTTTGCATCATTCATGAAGAGCAGGGAACACAAGCACCACACATATTCATATATTTGATAAAGCGTACTTAAGCATATAGCATACATTTAAGCATAAACATTCATGGCACTTAATTGCACCATGCATGGGACACCACAAAGCCTCATGAGACTGGATTTGCATAAATAAGCAAGTCAGCATAGCTATAAACTTGAACTGACTTACCTTGCAAAAGGATAGATCTGACAAAGAGCTCCAACCCCTTTCCTTACAATATAATTGCTGTGTCCAAGGTGAAATTCATAAGTGAATTATAAATTAATCATGTTTAATTTCAACTTCAGGGAGGAGCTGTATGTTTTAAAACACAAGCTGTGACTGTTGCCTTCAACATTTGAAAGTGGAATTCTTAGCTATTAAAAATTTAAAACCATTTTCAGGTGACTCGCCATGAAGTCAGGCAGCTTCTGTATGTTTTATTGCAGCATTGTTCAGTGGTTCCTGCAGCCTTATTTACTTCGGCTTCTCTCCCCTCTTCAAAAAAAAAAATCACACTGGTAAGAAAAATGACTTTTTTTGAAAAGAATTATTCTCCCCCTTTGTGTTTCTTTTTCCAGAAAGATGATATAATATAATCTGATCTGTATGACTTACACTGAAGAATTTTAAAGCTCTGCAGAATATAACCCTCTTTTAACCACTGTCATTTAATTATAAATTCACATAGTTTAAATCTGCTTTTAGTAGTGCTAATGTAACACAAGGCAGCATACTCCTCAAGCTATTCCACTAAAGTTGGCATCAAATGATCTGTCCTTATGATGGTGACCCCAGTCTTTACTGTGGTGTAAAGATTAAGGCAAAATTTCCACTTTCAGGCAAGAAATGCAAAAATCATGATCAAATTCTCTTCTGCTCTCAGAACAATCTACAGTTAGACCTAAAAAAGATAAATTATCAGCACAGTACTGTAACAAACAAAAAGAAACCGTGCATATATAACTGGGATGAAGACTGCTCAGATTCCTTTCATGCTGCATAAACAGCATGAAGTCTTGCTAGAGTCAGTTAATTTCCCTCAACAAGTTTATATCTAGAACAATCTATGATTAAAACGATAGTTCCCTCCTTCTCTAACTCATCTTAATCAGACTTGGTTTGCAAATCTCATTGATACTCCTGTGCATAATGAAGAAGCTCACTGGCAGCACCAAGCCAAACACCTGCTGACCTCTACTTTTCTGTCTTCCACTTGACCTCCATCTGCTTCCTTTAGGTGATGATTGTAGGTGACTGTGAGTATGTGACAGCGAGGGTGTATGCAAGCAGAGCTTAGGGCAGAAAGGTTGACAAATTGTGATGGTGTGTGTATCTGTGTCTGTCCTGTAATGTGTGTAAGCTGCCTTGCAGTGCCAGCTCGATTATTGAGGTGGCACTACCATAGCTATTCAGATATTGCACATCCTTTGCAGCACAACAACTGCAGGTTCTCTCTAATAAAACAATGTGGACTCAGTATTCACACTTTTTAAACCAGCTGCTGCTTCTCACACACAGACTGAATCAGTGAATCCAGGTGAAAACTTAAACGGCAATTTCAACAATCAAAACCACTTCGGCCTCAAAGGTTAGGTGCTGATGAAAGCAGTGACATTCTCTGGCGCTGGACTCACAGATAAAACTGTTTCTGAGCTCATTGTGGCTTTTCAAATCAGCAATCTGCCGCACATCACTTTAAAGCGCCCGCTAGTCTGACTCCTTTTGAAAATATTTTAAAGTTTAATGGATGTATTTTCAAGTGTAATACAGTCTACTTTTTACAATGTAAATGGAGAAAATGGCTTGAATGTGGCCAATGGTGTGCTTTTACCAGTGGCACTTACTTACCTATTCATACATTTATCTTCACATTTCATCAAAATCTAACACAAAGTCCCTGCTTCAGAAACATTTTCTAAGCGGATACCGACATCATGTAACCTTTCAGTAAAATGCGTTGAAACAATAGTATACCATCCAATTATGATGTTAATGCTTCAGTTCAACTATCCACACACTTAGTGTACATGACAGCCTGCCCATGTCTTTGTGAAAGTTGAGTCACAGTTGTTAAATCATGTATAAAAAGAGCTGCAGCTGACAATAGACTGACTTGACTAAAGCACTCACTTTATTGTGTTGCACATTTGAATGCGTCATGAGGCAGGCACATATGTTAATTGCACATATGTAAATATTTTCCCCTGAGCTTATAAGGCAGTATAGCGTGGCAAGCACTGCACTATTCATCAGACTAAGCACCGAGGTTCTTATCAGGATTAAGCCACGACAGCCACGGTGCAATGCATTGGATTTAAACAGGTCTTTGATGTTGTGTGGATGTATGGATCATTTTCTGCATTAGAATGTGTGTGGATGGGTGCTTTCTTTCTTCCTGCTACACAAAAAAACAAAACAAAACAACTATTGTACTCCTTTACATTCTCTGCTTTTTTCAGCCTCATTCAGATCTATCATCTTGTGTCCAGAAATAAACAAATGTGTTTATGGCTTGGGTGAAATGGATTACAGTATACACTTGGCATTGCAGTCTTAAATGTGTATCAAATGACCATATGATCAGATGTAGAGTGCCTACGCACCACATTCAATCTGTGAAAAACTGAAGCAGCTGCTACACTAAAATGTGTCTGCCATAGAGAAAGGAATTGCATGTTTATTTGCATATTGAATAAAAGTGCACGGCAGAGGGTTGCGCAAAAAGTGAAAAAAGACTGTGCAAAATAACAGGGAGTGGCTTACAGAGAAGGAAAGACCAACACATCATTCAGTAGAGGCACTGGATTTGATAGAGGATTTCAGGATGCTCTAGTGCAACACTAGAACGTCAACAAATGTGCACTAGGAGATAACAGCACCAGCTTCAGGAAACTTCAGTCTGTTAGTCCACCCCTTTGAGCTTGAAACATTGCAACAACTATTTGATGGATAGGCCAAGACTTTTTTTTTAACCTATGCTCACAATGCCCTCTTTTCATTTCCCAGTCTGTACATTAAATATGATGTGTGGCACAGCTGCATCAACTTTCCATTGTTTGACTATAGCATGCAACTTTATATGAAGATCTCTGTCAGATGAGTGAGCGTTTGTAATGTGGAAGACGCTGCTGTAAAGGCACAGGTGCATGCAGAGCATACATCTTCATCCTTACTCTCCGCAAGCCCGCCCTGCCTTCACTTCTCCTTAGTGATCCGTTTTAGGAACTGAGACATTCTTCACATTCAAAATTGTGTGCTGAGATCAATTTTTAGGTCGCAGGCAAGAGGATGGAGGACCTCAGAAAAGGTGGCACAAAACAGTCATTAGGATAGTTCTGTGTTTTGTGCTGATTAGCAAGGGTTAGCTCGCTACCAGTACTCCTACAGAGCGCTCAGTCTAAATTTAAGGCTTGTCAATGTTTGCGCTGTTTAGCCATTATTGTAATACTAGTATTTAACTAAAATCACGACAGCACTGTTGCATTGTGTCATTCATGGGTCACTGTCATAATTACCAGCTTCCCAGCAAATAGTATTTCTGTTGCACTGTAATTGACCAAAAAATGTCACATTTTTATAAAAGCTCTGAAAAAAACCAACTTGTTGCTGTAATGTACAGGATTGCATACACACACACACTTATGTGACTATGCCATATACAGTATACCTATCTATCTATCTATATATAAACAATACAAACCATACAGTAAGCTGCAGTCCTATACACCAACACAAATTTCTGTTCTAATGAGGATGTACATAAGATTGTTCTTCTACTGTTCAAGTATAAACACAAAGTGGACAGGTTTTTGCAAAGGGCCAACGTTGTGTTAGCAGCAGTGGAACGTTATTTCTGTCCTGGATGCAGTTTGCACTTTACCATCACATTCCTGTCCCTTTGTGCACTAAAGATAATGATGTCCACATTTCAACTCCTCAAAAGCTGTAGACCACTTAAACATTTCCTCCCACCCTTCTTGCACACCTTTGTACCACAAGTATTGATATAATTGCAACTATAATGGGATTAACAAAACTACATTATTGCGTTGCAGAAAAAAAATCAGTATGTATATGCATGTTTCATACACCTATAGCTTTATAAAGCAGCACAATATTAACCATCACTGGATGGGCACCATCATACACACCAACAGTGATGCTGTGCATAGGAAGGCGATGACTCCACTTTCTAAGGAAGCTCAGATTCTGTGCAGCAAGATGTTGGAGATCTTCTACCAGTCTGTGGTGCAGAGTGCCATCTACTTTGCTGTTGTCTGCTGGGGGGCATCAGTGTCATAGACGCCAGCAGGATCAATAAATTGATTCATAAGACTGGAAAAATCATTGGTGAGAAGCTGGAGGCGTTTGAGTCAGTGAGGGACAGGAGGTCACTAAACAAACTGCTCTCCATCATGGACAACCAATCTCACCCGCTCCATTCCACTCCACACTTCTCCCTCAGACAGATGCTTCAGGAAATCATTCCTACCATTTTCTATCAAACTATATAATAACTCTTCTCTCTCTGACAGGTGAACACACCTGTTGGGACATAAGATCCCACAGACATACTTTTGTATCATATCTTCTTGCGACAGTCTTTCAGATTCCTAGTGTACATATTATTTATTAATGCAATTTGAACTACTCTCTTGCACAGTCTTACTATTACTCTTCTTTACCTATATTTTTATATTTTGTTTATCCCTGTTGTGTATGTATAGTTTTACACTCTGTGCCTGTGGCACTTCTACTCTGTCTTTGTTGTGTATTTATTGTAGATTGTTCTATTTTTCTTACTGCTGTAACACAATCATTTCCCTTGCGGGATCAATAAAGTATATTGTCTGTCTGTGTGTGTATTAAGAAATGTAATGCTGTTGGTGTTGTGCGTTGTTTGGTTGTTTTTTGATTAGGACCGCTCCAAGCCCAATAAGCAGCAGATTGACAGCTTGTGTCACACCAGTAGGAAACCTTCCCGCTGCTGCCACCACCCACACATGATGTGAGCTGCTTGTGTGGCTGTACACATGCACAGAGCATTTGCTCATCTCGTCTGTGAGGCTTTGGTCTCATTTTGTATGTGATCCTCACCTGTTAACACAGGTCTTTGAGCTATGTGCTGTCACATCTGTGCTGAAATGATGCTTTCCTACATTTGATTTCATGGATACAACAAACTCTCCAGTGGTCCTTTGTGTTGTTGGATTTCCCCTGCTCTGTATAGGCTTCTCACTTTTGCCATTTTCTTCTTATTCTGAGAGCAATAATCTTATCTGTGACCAGGCATCGCAGTCACAAAATACTTTACTTCTTCTTGGACTTTCTCCAATGCTCCTTTCTCTTTTGTCTGACATCCCTCTTACGGTTTCTTTTTTACTCATTTCCTCTCTTTCCTTTCACCTTTTCTGTCTTCACTCGCTCTCTCGCACTATGACCATCCGTTTCTTCTCAAGGGGATCACATGGAAATGTTTAATTGTTCTGAAATGTCTACAGTGAGCTAGACTAAATGACTCAGCAGACTTGTCAGGTGACCTCAAAGTTTAATCCATTTTAGCTCTAATTTGTTTGCACTCATTCAAAGCCTTTCTGTCTTTGGTGCGAGCTGGACACATTCGCAGGTGCATTTTATTTTCTTCTTCTTTGATAGCTCAAGGCTGTACGTAATCAAGGCTGTTAAGATGTCAGACTAAAAGCAAACACTCTCGCTCGGGTATTTCTCATGTTTATGAGGATATTTGCTTATTCATATAAGTAAGTGAGTGTGACTACCTGTCGGTTCTTGTGTGAAGATATTGAAAGAAGAACAGAACACACACAATACAGTTACCACTTTATAAAGCTTCACTGCCTTAGAATTTACAGCATGCTGTCTGGTCAGTCCAGGTCCTTCTCCCTGTAAGACTCATGCATTTTACAACTTGGGCTTCTTTATGTAATTATTAATGAAGTCCAGTGAATACTTCACTTGCTAACATGTGTGTCTCATGTTTTAATCTGCATTACAGAACATGACAAGCACCGTCTATGCAAAAGCACCGAATACATGAATCTTCACTTCAAAGTCAAGTGGTTCCATAATGAGTATGTCCGTGACGTGCCGGCCTTCAAGGATGTTCCACCCGAATATTCTCTGTGAGTTTTCCCTCATTTTCACACGTCTACACCACACACACACACGCACACACACACACACACACACACACACACAAAGATACATATACACTTGTGTTACCGTCTGGGAGAAAAAGTATGTACATGAACGGTTAGTGGAAATTGTGACAAAGATAAGGCAATGCACACTGAAACTAATGCAGGCTAATACAGAAGTTTAGTAATACGTGACAGTTATAATCAGCTTTTGTTGAAACGGTTTTAGAGAGCTGTTGATTCAGCTGTAATACTTCCCAATTATATGTATAAATCAGGATAGGGTAAATAGCAGAACAGCCTCTCTGTATCAACAAAGATTCACTGCAGGACATCTGCATTAAGTTCACCCAATTAGGTCCACAGTGACTGTGTATATCAGTGCTGCGGCCTTTAATGGCAGTGCTAGTGAAGCCTTAACACTGTAAACCCAAGTTAAAACATGTAAACTGCAGTGAAGTTAAATGGGCACGAGTGGGGTTGGCACCTACAGGACCTGCTCGGACACGGAAATCCACGTCGCGAAACTCCCGGCGCACAGTTTTTAGTGCTGATATTAATGCCAGAAGAGGTTTGGTTTATGCATTATGTACCTCACCACTCAGCAGCACCGCTCTGTAACTTCACGTGCTCTGCCAGTTTGTGGTTGTTGCTGTGGCTCCTAAATGCTTCCAGTTTGCAATAAGACCATCGTCACTTGACTGTGGAATATCTAGCGGGGAAAATAAAATTCGCAAATTGACATGTTGCAGTGATGACATGCTATTACAGTGCCATATTCGAGTTTAGTGAGCTCTTTAGAGCGACCCATTCTTTCACAAATATTTGAATGGCCAAGTGCTTGATTTTATACACCTGTGGCAATGGGACTGAACACACTTCATTTCGAAGAGTGAGAGGTGCAGCCCAATACATTTGGCAACATAGTGTCATTTCTTTGTTTTGCCCACATTACATCATGAGGTAATAATTTCTACAACTTAATACTATAAAGCTTTATTAGATAAGAAGTAGTGGGTGTTATGTTCATAACAGGTCCGGGTGTCATAATTAAATGAGTAAATATGACTGACCTGTATGAGCTCTGCTGGCAGTTCATTACAACCAGCCTAATCGCAGGCTGTTTTGGATAAGGAGAAACATTTTAATGCATTTAAGAGCATTTTAAAAGTTCAAATCTTATTTTTGTTCTTCATTTTGTGCGTTCTTGATTTCTGTTGTGCACACATAAAACTCACAATCGTGTGCAGCAAAACGGGGACAGCTGGGATATGGAAACATGTGCTGGATGCAGGAAACGCTGTGCCTTCCCTCATTTATCAGAATAATGACTCACCCTCCCCGTCTGCAGAACTGTCACTCAAAGACCATCACCAGCAGGATTGACTCTTCTAGAGGCATACACATCACATGAACACACATATACACACTCAGTCTTTCTCTTCCATCGGCCTGTCTTCTCTTTCTCTGGCACCACACCCACTATATTTATTGGCTTTACTTCATGTGGCAGATGCCTTTAGTCAGAGTACACAACAGTTTTGGGGGGACATCCGCTGCTCTGAGGACATACTCAGGCACAATATTAACCACGGAAATGGCAAAGTGAAACAGACATAACAGCATTATTATTCCGCTAACAAATGTACTTCTTTACCAGACTCATTTGTCCTGGCCTGTCCTCCCCGTCCTCTGTCAGAACTTCGCCGTCTAATCTGTACACAAACTGAAAATTGATTTAAAAACCTGCATGAATGACAACCTTGGTCTAAACCACACAAAAATCTGCCAATGTTTGAGTGCACTACAATCATTTTCGACTGATTTCTCCTATGTCTTTATACAAAAAAGCCGTGCCCTCGGCCTCTGAATGACTTGTGTAGAGTGCAAAAAGATATAAATAAATACAATTTGGACTCTTTAATGAAAGAGGCTTTTTCTTTTAGGTGGTTTGAGCCATTTGTTATTCAGTGGCTTGATGAAAACGAAGACGTTGCCATGGATTTTCTCAATGGAGCATTGGAAAGGGACAAGAAAGATGGAGTGAGTACGGCACCGAATTATTTCGAAATATATAACTTTTATATTAACCCACCAAAGCCACTTTATGATTGCATTTTTATTCAGTAGAGTGAGCTGTTTAGACTGAATTTACCTCTTGAGTAGGATATGGGGGATAAAAGGAATCCCAAACAGTCCAAACAGCCCTCACTCTAAGACGTGACAGGAATATTAATAACATTTCAATTAAAAATTGATACGAACAGGAAACAAAACATGATTTTCAGGGCAGAGAAAGGCACCGAAGGATCTTAGGTAATAATGAAAGGAAATGTGAAAAGGCTTCAGAAAATAAGTGCAGTATATCGAGGTCTGTATCCTTGTTTGTTCACATTTATCAGAGTAACAAGATCGAATGCATTTAATCAGAAAAACACCTACAATTGCTCCTATCAAAAGCAAATTAAAGCATAGCAGTACACTGTTTGCTAAAGCTAGCATTTTCTGATATTTCAAACTGCATAGTAAAGACATTTTTATTTAAAACTTTCACAGTGGATACCCTATAAAAGGTAGATTTCTAGGTTCTATGTGTCCCACAGCCTTTGAAAATAGTCTCTTCTGAGGTGTAAAACAAGCTTTTTGAAGTCAGAAATGTATTCCTCTGTTATCTACTCGTGGTCTCTATGACCGAGTTCATTTTAACAGAAAACCTGCGTTATAAAATGTGAATGTGCAGTTTAAGCATTACAGCTGACATGGCCTAAAGAAAGGTGCTGCACACAATGGGAAATGCAGGATCCAGCATTTTTGGATGTTGGCCTATTTTAGGGATTAAAACTTGGCAATTTTATTAAATTGCAATTTAAAAGATTGTTTGATTACTTATTTAAAGGTGATAAATCTGATTCACTCTGTTGCTGACACCAAAAGCTCTGCGCCTCCTACTCACCATCAACATCCATACTCCACAGTCCACATTCACATCCTTTATCTCTTAAAATGTTTGATTGTACTTCAAGTGTGCACTGAATAACCACAGAAATTTATATGTTCTTAAGGCTGTGAGGATTTCAGATAGTTATGTGCCATCTATCAATACTCATTAGTGGATCCTCTGTGGTTAATTTAAATCATCTGTGCTAAGTACCTGTGAATCTGTCCTCAGTAAATACATTTATAATTATCTTTTTACTATAGGAATGTCAAACAATTATGAAGGTGCTTCAATGTCTTAAGATCTGACATTCTCTCTCTGTGGGTCTTTCCTTTTCCTCTCTTTCTCCCAACCATGTTTCCCTGTCTAAACTCATGTCCATCTCTCAACAGTTCCAGCAAACCTCGGAGCATGCCCTCTTTTCCTGTTCAGTGGTGGATGTGTTCACTCAGCTAAACCAGAGTTTTGAGATTATCAAGAAACTGGAGTGTCCAAACCCACAGGCTCTGGCTCACTTCATGTGCCGCTTTGCGAAGGTCAGGCTCTTTGGGAAGGCCCCCCTAGTGAACCCTCAATACTACTGCTTGGAGTAATAAATAGTTAAATGGTTTGTCATTGATCCAAGCAGATTCTTTGGTGTATTTATTGTGTTTAAAATGATTTAGTTATGAAACTATAACTGTTTAGGGGTTTTCGGTGACTTCTAGACATACAGTAATGCAAGTAGAGAAGTAATCATTAATTAGAAAACTCTCTTCTCTCTCTCTCTCTCAATCCTTGCAGACTATAAACAAAGTTCTTCTGCAATATGCTGCAATCATATCCAAGGATTTTCCTTTGTATTTGAATAAGGAGAATGTGGTAAGTACCCACTCAAAGCCTGCAAATGCTAATTGGAAAGGTTATGTTGAGTTTTGTTATGCAAGTGCAAATATGGTAAGACAAAAGAAAGTGTTTCTATGATTACTGTCTCAAGCATCAGTTGGCATGGAGACTATGTAAAAGAATGTTCGAAATAACAGAGCAGTCTTTGCTATGTGGAGCCCCGCCCTGTCTTCTGTAATGCACTTAACAAAGTGTCTTTATTAACTGGGATGCAATTATTCATGTCACAGCCCAGAGCTGATGGGGAAAAGTCATTGGTATTTTCTGGGCTCTCTGTCCATTGTTTAATGTGACGGATGACTAAACACAGAGCCTTGTGAGTGGCCTAATTATCCACACTGGTCTTTGAAGTTGAAGTGAGCGATAACACACAGTTTCCTAGCAGAGGAGGCAGATGTTTCTTTACAGTGCTGACAGGCTCATTACAACTGTCCCAGAGAAAACATGAAATGCTCCTTCCCTAGACAACTAAAAAGACAAATGATGTAAAAAGTTATTAAATAAAAAAAAAAAGAGACTGATAGTTACACAATGCA
>VUQK01004276.1:13739-26833 GCA_015106715.1 Bujurquina vittata | reverse complement strand
TACATGGTGAAAAAAAAAAAAAAAATCAACTCAGATCTCTACGGGCAGTTTTTTTGTCCGCATCATCCATCACTTCCATTGAGGTGACAGCAGCATTAATGCGTGTGCGTGCGAACACATACGCAGATGTAAAATCTATTTTGATCAATCCACAAATAGAGGCGTGTCCGCTGAATAACAGCCGTAAAAGGTTTAGTTTACTCATCTGCTTCCCAGCTGAGCTATCTGCCACTAGAATGTGAGAGATGAGCGGCTTCGTGGCTAAGCTTATCGGGTCTAACGTGACGATCTGTCATGCATGTGGTGCCGCGCCTCACCTCAAACATCCATCTCAGCACTAAGCCGCAACAACATCCAAAACACCAGCATTTCTACACAAACAGGGAGACAAACAGATGTGCTCATAGATGCAGTTACTGGCACATGGCACAGCACAAATATCTGCCCATACATTTTACGTGAATATGTCCAGAACATCACATAAACACGAACGTGCACGCACATCCATCACATGTACATGCAAAAATATGGCCAACAAATGCATGCATACAGTAAGCTTTTTGGAAAAAAAAAAAAAAAAATCAGTCAGGGGTCTTCAGAATCAGAACATCTGCATGCATAGATGCCCATATGCGTAATTCCCTGAGACGCATCAGGCTCCCGGCATCCTCTCTCTACCGTAACATGTGTAATAGTGCACAAAAATGTTCCCCACTGAGAGACCACTCGCTGGCTGTTTCTTTGCTGACACCATGTTTCATGACTCGGCAGTCATCATCATTATAATGCTCGGAGGTGAGCTGTCTATTGGTATTCAGTGTGCTGCTTGCCACAGATGGCAGGCAGAATAAGTGGGAGGCCACCAGCAAGGCAAGTTACCTCTCCTCTGTGCCTGCCCCCATTCCCCCTCAGCATCCCCACCCTAGTAGAGGCATCCTCCAGAGATACAGAGTGGGCTAGTGCATGGTGTGGAATAATGTAGTAACAGTCTTTCTTTACTGACAGTTGGATGCAGAGGCCAGTGATCTGCTAAAGGAGCTGCAAAATAAACTCAACACAGTGCTGGATGAGCTCAGCGGAGTGTTTGGCTCCAGGTGAGCACTGGTGTTATTCAAAATGTGTGAAGGGGGTATTTTTCAAATGTTTAATGACTCCATTCATGTCTTTTTCTGTCAAAGAAATTATTAACTATATGGCTGCTTAGATATTGACAGACGTATGCTCAGAATGTTACTGACTCACGCTCTTGCTGTGCACCATGCTTAGCGAGCACAGCATGTTCCTTAACATTTCCACTTGAACAAAAGTCACCCCTGCTCTTAACACCTTTTTGGTAATATAATAGGAGCAGCGAGAGTGAGCTAGCGCCAAATCAGAGTGGTTAACTGTTCCTGCTGCAGCGTAAAAAGTGGAAAAGATTTAAAGGATTTTTTGTTTTTCATGACCCAGTTTCAAGCCTGTGATCGAGGACTGTGTGAAGCAGATGAACCAGGAGCTGGTTCAGATGAAAGGAACAGCCAAAGGAAGTAATGCTGCCATTGATGCAGAGACTGTCCTCCGGCCACTTATGGACCTGTTGGACAAAAAGTGAGTATTTGTTGAATGCAAGGTAGTAGAAATGTGTAATGCTTGCCCTCAAGGCCACACTCTGTAGCAAATGAACTGCCATACAACCAGGAAGATGTAGTTCGCAGTTGCTTAAACACAGCATTTGCAAGTTGAGCAGAAAACATATTGTGCACATTATAAATTTGTACACCGGTTGGTTGGAGTTATTTGCTTGGCCAGTGCAGCACATTTTAAACAACACTGCATTTCCTGCAGTGTCATTTGAGCCAAATTCAATATATATTTTTTTTTTGCCAGAACACCCTTGAGCTGCCTTTTTCAGACAGTTTCTTTAGACACAACCTTGGGGGTGGGCTGAGTGCACAGAAACCAAAGAATCCTCCTCACTGATGATCACGTTTTTGATCATTTACTTTCATGTTGAGACCATTGTACTGTTTCCAGTTTAAAATCTAGTGTAGTTCTTTTTCGGCTATCAAACTTTGGTACACAGGAGTCACATCATTGGTCACTATACTAATTTAACCCAGGGACTATATTTTTCCTTGGAGGGTTGTTACACTGCATTCTTCAAAGAACTGATATGGTTCAGCTGAGCCCTGAGAATCATTTTCAATCTTTTTTCAAATCAAATTTGAGGCCAGTGGGGTATTACAGGGAATCCTCTTAATGATATGGAAATACAAAATCCTTTCTCATGTCTCTGAGACCCTGCTTGCACAATAGGGTGAGATTAAATCATAAAGCAGCTGCATTTATTCTTTGAATTGCAGGTATTTTTTCTTTATTTAATCATTTTATTTAAGAAAACCTCATTACTTAGAGCCTTCAGTCGGGTTGGTTTAGTTTTGAGGCAGGGGCTTTAAGTGTTGACCTTACACATGACCTCCTTTCCTGCTTTGCAGTTTAATGTTATTTGCCAAGATTTGTGAGAAGACGGTGCTGAAACGAGTCCTCAAAGAACTGTGGAAAATTGTGCTGAACACAATCGAGAGAACAATTGTCCTGCCTCCGCTGAGTGACCAGAGTGTGAGTTTGATCAATTATCTGTCCCTTTCCTTTTCAGCTCTTCACTTGGCCTCCACCTGCCTCCTCTTGTGCACCTGCCTCTCTCTCATTTCCTCCATCTGTTCAGTTCCCTCCTGCTCCCTCGTAACACACAAATCACTGTCCAGAAGATGAAACGACACGACATGCCTAAACCCCCCATATTCTTAATCCTTCTGCAAGAGCTTGGTTAACATTTTTCATCTCAGGAATATCTCATTAAGCCCGTTTTCTGTTGTTGTCACTTAAACCAGGCAAATCTTAATGCCATCAAGGCAAACAGTTATTCAAACATTTCCCACTTTACAAATCCAACATCAGCAACATCAGAGTTCATGTTCGTGTTTGAACTCATTCGTGTCCCTTCATCCTGTGTTGTTCAGTCTGATCATCTGATAATCTCTTAACTGTTTCTCATGCACAGTTTTTTATGTATATTTTTATATATGTGTCATGATGGAACCACATATGTTTCTCCAACAGCAAGGAGCCCAGATGATCTTTAGTGCTGCCAAGGATTTAGGACAGCTGTCCAAACTGAAGGTAATTTATGAATGATCCTTTTAATATCACAATGCGTAAACTGTCTTCTGTCTGAATCCTATATTGTCTAATTCCAGACTCCTCAAATGTCAGATTTACGATTAAATTAAAGATGTATTATTCTGCAAAGAGAGTTGGTACTGATATTATAGGTATACACAAATCAAAAGAACTGAACGCAACTGAACCTGATCAACATTTTATACACGCAAGCTGCCAAAAATCCAAAAAGAACAAAACCTTGTAAGATAATTCTTTTTTGGCTGGGCGCTTCATATCTGGGCAGGTGTCTAATTGCTGATGTGACTGCAGGATGTTTAATCCCGCGAGCTCCGTTTAGTGAGGCATTTGGATAGATCAGTGGCTACGCTGTGGTTCCACTAACAACTAGGGTGTGACAATACCGCGGAGAGGTATTTTAGCTCTGAGTCACACAGAAGGTGCAAATGTAATGCGCGTTTCCCTGTTGAATTGCTTGAATTCATGTTTGTGTTGTGCGCCGGATTCTGTCAGATGTCCTTTGAGGCAACATCTGGGTTCTGATCATCAGTACGCAGATGGGCGTGTTTCTGTTTTTGTCTTACTCCCAAAGTATTAAAGTGCTTCATCATCCTCTTGTTATTCGTGATTATGACTGATAATCTCCAGCTCTTCTACTTTTGTCATAAAGTGTAGACTTGATTTTCTGATGTGATTTTTTTTAAAAAATTCTATTTAGTTCTGTTCTCGTCTGTTAATAAAGTAATGCACTGGTTTAACACACTCTAACATGTAAAATAAATACCGTGTTGCTTTTCCAGTGCTGTGACCTTTGAACTGCATAAAAAAAGTACTACTTTTGTTGATAGACATTTGTTTGCAAAATGTAATGCAATGTGCAAGACCATTTTGATGGGTTTGTCCTATGACCTCTGCAAATCCCATGTTCAGCTGTACACAGCACTTATCTTTCAACAAATGGCTTGTCGTGTGTTACCAGCTTACTACATGGATTTGGTGGGAAGATCGCCATTTCAGTAGCGGACGGATGAAACGTGAATTCAAAAAGGAAAATTCTGCTTGAGCATTCAAAATTAAAACAGACACAATGTCTCCATCATTATATAACAGCTCCCCCCCCCTGCAACTTCCACTTTTTTGGGGGGTACTCGACAAGGTATTTGGGGAACGTGCTGGAACAGACAATGCAAATCAGGTCGACCCAGCACAATTTTGGCATCAGAACCAAACAGCATCTAAGCACTGATGCAGATTAAATTATTTCCTCTCACAGTAGCTCTGTTTAAAGACTTTTGGTTGATTAAATCTGTACCGTATCGTGACTGCAGCTGAATACACGCACGTTTCATTTTTAGAGGGGGATGTGTGACATTTTGCCTCTTCTCTCTTCCCTTATTTTCTCCTGTTCCCTACTGAACAGCCATGGGATGGTCTTCTGGCCTTTAAACTTGATCAAAAATCACTTAGATCTAAAATATGACACGCCGATGGCCCCATACTGCAGTCAACAACAAAACTGCCTGGGAAAAGGAGCTGACAGATGAACTGTGGGATAAAGCTGTCCTTAGTATACATTCACATACACCCTGCGCTAGGTTGCAGCGCCTACAGTTTAAGATATTAAACAGAGTCCATTTCTCCAACGTGATGGGGTCATACCACCTCTTGCAATTTGAGCCGCATGTTTTATTCCTGCCATAAACTGCAGTTTTAGACTGACTAATTCATAATTATGTCTACGCTTTTAGGCAGCCAGATAATTATGGATCCTTTCATTTGGGGTTTCACGCGTTACACTTCAGATTTTACTCCTCTGGAGGTCACTTAAAACCCCATGCATTTCCTTGTGGCTTAAAGATGTCATATAATCCTTTTTTTTCCATAAGTGGAATTTGTTTATTGATTAGTTTAATTCTTTTAAGTCCACTTACTTTTAACATATTTGCAGTTGTTTTGGCCTCTTAACTATTTATTATATTTAAATCTACTTTATTATACTTATTTGGGTACATACATTTGCAGTTTATTTCATTTTGTGTTTGATAAACCACACATTTCAAACAGACTGCTTTGTATTGATAATATATTCATGCCTCTTAGCTCCTAACCTGTTTTTTCTTTGTTTGCTTGCTTGTTTGTTTTTCCTCATTTTCAACTATTGGGTTGTGGTACAGAGACATTTTCTGTTTTGTGTGCCGTTTCATTCAAATGGGAGTGGGATGTGCATTTTCACAATGAATAGCCATCTTAATAATGTTGATTAAATTTTACCTCTCATCCAAAAACGTGTGTTTTTGTGCACGAGGTGACACACTGGAAACGTTGCACGGCAAAACTAACAATTGTAGCAACGTTAGCGTCAGTGATTTAGTTTCCTCAAATCCCCGTTTCATAAAACATTAAAGCCGTCATCTATTTTCTGTAAGAGCAACACCGGGAAAATAAGGCAGTGCCAGAGGTTATTTACTATAATCAATTCACAGGTCAAGAAAGCTCCAATTAGAACTGACAAAAAAACTTATTTCTCGATTAAAATAGATTTTCAGCGCGTTGCTGTGAGACAGCAAGCCTCAGATTTATCACACAGTGCAATTTAAATGACTTTAACCAGTTCTGGTTTGTAAGCGATAAATGTGCTACATCATGAGTACTATGGCTCAACTTTGATCATTACCGTTTTGCTGGAGAAACATCTTAAAATTCCACGTGTCTGCGTGGGACTTGTGATGGTGTTTTGCCTACTGCAGTGTTTTACTCTCTCTCGCTCTCTCTAGGAGCATGTCATTCGAGAGGAAGCCAGAAGTCTGACACCACGCCAATGCGCAGCCATGGACCTTGTGCTTCCCACCATCAAGGTGAGTCTTTTTTTCTTTTCTGTTTGTTTATTATACAGTTGGCAGTACCAGCTAAACTTGACCTTTAAAAAGCACAGCGGGGGCACATGGCACAGCAGAGATATGCAAATTTAAATGTGCATATTCTAACAGTTAAACTTGGAATTCTGTTTCTCATGATGTGTTTGGGACATTTTGGGCTTAAGTATTATTGTCTCTCCTTCTGCTTTTCTGGGGGGAGGGGGGTTCACTACAAATAGGTTTATTAAAGGGGACCTTTTGCACTTTTTTTTCTCCATATCATATATGTTGCTGTTAAACATGGTCAAAGTTTCAGATAATGAAGTAGATGTACGTGGCTATAAGCCCCTATGATCCAAGAGCTCAGGCTTCAGACTGCTTTCTGACATTTGTTTTTCTACTCTTGGCTTTGTATGATGTCAGTGAGAACAGATATTGCTGCTATGGTCATGGCAGGCACACAGTCTGCCTGTGAGTACAGAAGGCCCGTCCACCTGCTGCTGAAACCTGCTCTTTGGCTTTAACCAAAGGGGAAGGGAGCCAAAACAGTCAGACAGTGGATGAACTGAGGAGCAACATTGAGGTTCAATATAAAATACAGAGCCTTTATTTTAATCTTTGAGTTATGCTACTCTTGTAGAGTCCAATAAAAAAAATATGGAGTGGGAAATGAGCATAATCTTTACTTTAAAGTAAAAATTAAAAAATACGACCAGCTTAGCTGCTGGGACACAGGTGGATGGGGGGACTTGTAATTTTTATAGTCAGAATCTTTATGTTACAGTCGCTAAACTGGTAGGAAAATGCACCATTTGGAAAACGTATTGGGCCACACCCCTTAATTTTTGAATTCAGGTGTGTCCAGTCCTGTTGCTGCAGGTGTATAAAATCAAGCACCTAGCCATGCCTTTACAAACATTTGTGAAACAATGAGTGATTCTAAAGAGCTCGCTGAATTTGAGTGCGATACTGTAACAGGATGCCACCGATGGAACAATTTGGGAAATGTCTTCTCTCCTACAGTAAATATGAAAGCGGTATTATTTTAAGTGAAAGTGAAAACATTTTTAAACCACAGCAACTCAGCCACAAAGTGGAAGACCACATAAAGAGAGCAGGTTGCTGAGGGCCGAGGTGCATAGTGTGTAAAAGTTGAAAGCATATTGCTGACTCAGTAACCTCCTCTGGTATTACCATCAGCATAAAAACTGTGCGCCAGGAACTTCATGGCATGGGTTTCATGGCTGAGCAGCTCTTGTAATGTCCAGGTGGCACAGTACTTTAGTCCATACAGTGTATCTGTATGGACACAAGGTTAAAAAACAAAACAAAACATAAACTAAACCATTATTTATGTACTTACTACAAGAGTATGGCTCACAAATTCATATTGATTTTTTTAAATGCTTAAAAATACTTACAAAAGCCTGACAATGTAAAGTCAGACCCAACTGAGAAATTAAATTATTAACCACTGAAACATACCCATACTTTTCTGCCGTATGACAGTTTTTGGGAAAGGATGATACAGAACCAAGTCTGAGTTCTTCAGGGACAAGAGGAGAGTTATGGCGAGGTGCCACTATGGAAACACGGCTCCATAAAGTGCAGAAAAAAAACTAATTGATTTTGCTGTCACCAAGGAAACTACCTGGAGGTTCAAATCAATCAAGTCACCGAAATTCTTCAGTGACATTACTTCAGTGAACTTCATCAGTATTCCAATAAGAACACTCAATTAACACAGAGTTGATGCAACTTACAAATTCTGTTCAAATGACTACCTGCATCATACAATCCAAAAAAGATGCACTGGAATCAAATATGCTGTTTACCAGTGACTAAAAACATATAATTTATCATTCCAATGTAGCTGATTTTTTTCACTGCAGAAATGTAAGGAAGACACAAGGTCCCCATGATCACCTCTTTCAGGCTTTCTGAAATACAGCATCATCTTGTTCAAAACTGCTTTGAAAGGAGTCCTTCAGGGGATGTTCCTTCAGTTAGTTGCACTAACTTAAAATCATCTGCTATTTCCAACAGTGGAAAACAATCTACAGTGTATTAGATCCAAACTTACATAGACACAGGAAAAAAAGGAAAAAGAAACTATTCCTACTTGGATTGAAAATTGAAATTATACACATCATATTTATTCAAATATTTTGGCATTCGTGCATTTAGGGATTATCCTACTAAAAATATTTCATCCAAACTGAACTTTGAACCTACGAAAATTAATGGGCAGGATGATGCACTGGCCTCAGCAGCCTTTACCTGACAAAGTAATCACTTAGCAGAGCCCTAATAATGCATTATTTATCCCGGTATTTGAACTCTAATCTTGAGTGACTGTAGCTGTTTTAGATTTCCTCCCTAAAATTTAGATTTTATATACTTAATAATATTATATGCAAGTATTTAATGATGCACAGATGCCAATTATTTCTCAATTTACCAAAAAAAAAATGTATAGAGGGGAAAAGCAGTTAATCAGCTTCTTTGTGAAGACCATTTTTATCCTTTTTTTCCCTATTATGATCTATTAGTATTACATGAAAATAAAACATATGGAATGACTTGCTTGCTCAGGTAGATGTGCTAAAGACTAATCAGCATAAGACTGCAACCTCACGTCATTAACCACCAAATGCAAACCCCTGCTGAGCCTTGAAGACAGGGAAAATACATGAAGAGGAAAAACGAAATCAAATATATGAGGAACAATGTAGGTAAGGGACAGGGACAAGGGGAAATAAAGAGGGGGACAAAAGGACAAGTAGGGATGTTGTAAGGGTGGTTGGTGATTTTACCGGAGGCGGGGTGACATCTTCAGCAGGCAGGTTGGTTTGGGTCTATTTGCCAGAGGGAGTGCAGCACTGCAGCCCAGCAGTAACACTGCGGGCATTTTGCAGGAAGAGACAACACTCTCCTGGATCAGTGCAATTTATTCTGTTAGTCTTGGTGCTGTGATGGTGATTGGAATGAGGAGGTGATGTTGTTATTTGAATAAACGTGTTCTGCGGCAAAATGAAACAAATCTCCAAGGCACAAAATTCTGAGAAAGCCTTCCTGTTTTTAATATATATATACACACACACACACACACACACACACACAACTGTTACTGTACTATTAAAGGATTAAGCCAATTCAGCTGCAGTTGGATATGCTTTCTAAAAAGTATGCTCATGTCTGGTCAAGCAGCAACTTGTGTTTCACTTATATTCATTGCTTGTTGGGAACTATTTTGTGGATGGAATGTGTGCAGTGTCCTTTTCTTCCTCTTGAAACTCCACCTATGACTCAGCCCTTGCACGCCAGATTATATATAGTTCACAAGAAGCACATGTCGGTCAAATTTTATGAGTAATGAATCATTGGTGAGGCGGACAACAGCGCCTCCCACTGTGTTGAGTCACTGCCAAGTACTGACCTGACACCAGTCTGAAAATATTTACAGTACCAACAGCCTCTCCATTGGGGTGTCATGCCATGTCTGATGAAGACAGTGTGGTTCAGATGTCACCTTGCAGCTGTGTATACCTTTATCTCTGTCTGCTGCGTTTTTATCCAGTGTACTTAAGGATATGAGATAAGGGTGCAGCGACTTTTTAACTTGGATCATGACAAGAGAAACTCCACTAACAATGCAGGCACCCTGAACAATACTCCCTTTGTCTGTGTAATGATCATGTGTTGTAGAAGAAAGCTAGCTGAACAGATAAGCACAAAAAAAGCAATCCCTCCTTTCTTAATAAGATCTGTCCATGGCCACCCTCCCGTCTTCTATATGTGGGAGTGGTGACAGCATTTGAAAAGAATGCAAAGCTTTGCCTGTACTCAGCTATCATGCTCATCAGTGCAAATGTGCATTAACCATCCAAGCAGGGGGTTCAGATTTGCATGGTAATTAGCCAGAAAAGTGGCTATTACAGCTGTCTCTTGCCTGGTCTCCTGCTTGGGAAATGCACACTGTCCACACAATCTCGGGTTATTTCAGACGACTGTAACTTGCTGATGATGTCCATGAACTTAAAAGAGGATTCCTTCCCGGACAATGCTTCTGGAGTTATCTGAAAGTTACTGTGCATCTTTAAAAGAAAAAAAAAAGATAAATGTGAGCTTCTCTTTCTTTTCTCATAGCAATACTTCCATGCTGGAGGAAATGGGCTGAAGAAAACCTTCCTCGAAAAGAGTCCTGATATGAAATCCCTCAAATATGCTCTCAGCCTTTACACTCAACCTACAGATGCCTTGATCAAGAAATATATATGCACCCAAACCTCTCAAGGTAAGGAGCTAGCTAAGGTCAGGCTCAATTGGGTTTCAGTTTGGGAGGGAATGGAGTTATTTCAGCATTCCAATGGTGGAAAACTTTTTTGGCTTAAGGGCTGTTCTCTGTAAATAAAAGTGCCTTGCATGGGTAGTTTCAGTTTTTCAAAGAAGCATCTATAAAAACCTGGCGAGAGTGCCGACAAAAGCATGGATATGGACAGCTTCTTCTTCCTGTTGTGGAGCTACACTTGGGCACCAGTAAACAAGCATATTCTTATTAGGCCTGATAACCACTTGTAGTGAAATGGTTTTTCACAACATATTTTGTTGTTGTAATTCTCAGTTTATATCTATGACGTCTGCAGCATTTCAGACTTATAATACTTTATTTTCCCTGTAGATTTTATTAATATTTAAAAATTGCTTGAAAATGATCTGACTCCAGTCTCGGCCTGTCTTTTAACCTCAACATTATGCTGTTTTCCATTAGTATTAGCTCCATTTACGTTGCAGTAAATGTGCTCTGAAGATCCCTGTGCTTCACTTTATTTCCTATGGGCTTAAATGCACATTGGACATTGCTGTAATTGCATTTATCTCCTCGCTGTACGAGTCGTGTGTCTCCTTCGCTGTTTGTTTTTAAATGTATTTACAACGAAGCAAAGATATCTGTGGCCTTTTCACCCTGCCTGCTTAAGGGCTTGATTGCTCTCATGCTCCCCCCGCTCTCTAATTAACCACACACAGAAAAACCTGTCAGGACGAATACAGTATACCGCGTTTGCAATGTAAATCCAAAATTTTTTCTTTTGGGCTCTCCCCTCCCTCTTTCTCTCCGGCATCTCTGACACCCTTCTGTATCCTGTTGACTCATTTGTCTTTATCTGGATTTTTTCCCCTCACTGTAACAAGGCGGAAACACCTTCAGGTGTCCAGAGAGGCTCGAGAGGGAATTCAGCCCTGTGGGGCATTGGAGCTTTAAGCTCCCGGTTGTCTCAGTGTGCTCAGCCTTGTAGAACACTGCATACCAGGCAGCAGGAAACACTGAGCCTGTAGGAAAAAGCTCGGCAGCCAGCAGGCCAACCGGCATTGCCGTTTTCCTCGAGTAGCAGATGGGCATAGACGCACAGTGTTTCGCTGTGTGCTATTTTCAGATTGCGGGATGTGTTCCTCTTCTACCACCCGCGCTACATCTCTCGTCCCATTCTAGCTCCACCCGCAATTTCACACCATGTTTTGCTCTTTATCTGAGGTGGCCTAATGCTCGGTCTTTAAGTGGAAGTAGCGAGGTGGTTGAGGTCAAAAATAAAAGAATGTGGAGATGTGCTGGGTTCTTGATGCAGCACAGTGGGCACAGTTTCATTAATCACCAACCCCTGTGCTCTGAGAGCGACATATTTAGACCACAGCATGTAGCAGTTTAATCCTGCCGACCGTGCTCTCGGAAGCATACATGGGTCTCTTTTTTAGAGTGAGGGCTGAGGTTGTTTAGCTTACAGTAACCTCACATGAATGTTTTGCAGTTTCTTGGTCATAAGGTCACCTTCTGTTAAAATGCCACTTGTTGTAGGCTGAGTGTAACATCTTGTTTGACAGTGGGAAAAATCTGGGAATTAAGGAGCAAGTCTTTGTCAATTAATGCCGACAACTCGCCTTTCTTATCTGCGTTTTCCTCACTTAATCTGATCCCGAGCCCACTCGCTGCCACCCTGGTTTTTATCTATCTCTGCTTTCTTTTATCTTCTACGTGAACCATTTGTCTTCTGTGCATTGTGCGCTCCCATGTCTCTCAAAATGCCAGTTCTAGTGCCTGTTGCGGGCACCAGCATATTTTTCATAAATGCACTAAGTAGCAGTGCCACATACTGTATAGTGTACAGAATATATCTTTCTATCAAAAGTTTCTTAGCTGAAGTGACCGTGCAGTGGCGTTACTGTTAATTTCCCACAAGTTCAGGACTTCATTGTGCAGCAGTTTTTTTTCTGCCTTCCCCACCAGCTTCTCGGGGCTTGATTACAATAAATCTTGAGGCTCGTTTCTTTATTACCAGCCACAACAGGCGCTGTATGTTTGGCATATATTGATTAGCTATTGCATCAACATGCCTCTACATTAACCAGACCAGCGATTGACTTCCAGCGTTCAACGTCTACTTGCTCCTGAAACATAAAGCAGCTGAAATGAGCAGGACTCGTTACATCAGGCAGCGTGTGACACGGTCAGCAATCCATTCTAATTGTTTGTCCCTAACTGAGTGACACGGTAATGATGCTGTACAGCAACTGGGTAGAGGCCTCCTTTATATTCATGCGTTTGCTCTGCCTTACGCCTTATCTACCTCCTTTCTATTGCATAGTGTTCATTTCGACTTGTGTTGTTCGTGTGCAGACAAATCCAGTGTTTTGTATTTCTGTTGAGCTGAAACACTTTGTTGATTTCACCGTGTAGAATATTATTTATTTAGGTGATTCCTTCACAACATCTGTCTCTTTCATGGCCCTCAAACCAGACAGATTATTTCATGTTTCTTTTTTTTTTTTAAACTTGTTATTCTTGTTTAGCCTGGAGCTGAAGGAAATTTTGGCTTTGCTTGCTACTGGGCTGCCATGAGGGTGAAAGCAAGTCTGTTTTTCTTAGGTTTACTTTTTGATTTTAGTTTTGACACATAGGTGCTTATACACAGCTTTTTGGATCAATCTTCTTTGGATGCCTCATGTGCACAGATAGCTGTACATGACGCATCCAAATCCACAGATTTGTCCTAGCATCCTCTCTCTCTTTCTCTTTCTTTCTGTCTC
>VUQK01004275.1:27868-39542 GCA_015106715.1 Bujurquina vittata | reverse complement strand
GTTTTTTTCTCTTTTTTTTTTTTTTTTTTTTCTTTTTTTTTGTTTTTTTTCCTTCTTTATTTTTTTTTTTTTTTTTTTTTTTTTTTTTTACTGTTGCCCGTTGACAGCAGAAAATATGGTCTTTGTCTCTTCATACGACATTTTCAGTGTGGAAATTTCTTTGCTCATTTGTAAATAATTTAATGCCATGACAAGAGCTTCCATTGCAACCTGTTCTTCCAATGAAAAATACACAACAGAGCACGAGAAAATAAATAAATAGAATAAAAATAAATAAAAACAAACACAAAATTCAGAGAAGTCATCCAGAAATCACCCTTTATATGTCGTCATCATTTGACATAATTAACCTGAACACTGAAGAGCTGACTAGCTTCTCTCACAAATTAGCATTAAATAAGCAAAACTATGTTTTTTCCCTGTAAAAGCCAATTGATTTTCATAGACCTGATGCAGGCAGTCTTTGATTTTTCTCTGGTTTAACACACATTGACCACAGGAAGTTTGGGCGTATAAAAGCACAACCTTGTAGACCTTGAAGTTCACCTTGTAAAGTGGGGGAGGGGATGTGAGTTGCCTCAGATGATACCGAAAAGGCATTTGGGAAGAGAAGAGAGAAAATGATAGAGTGAAAGAACAAGAAGGGAGGGAGAATTAAGTGATCTTGGTACATGATGAAAAGGAATGCTAATGTTAAGTACATTGATCAAGTGCCCCACTACAGCTAACCCACCCTTTGCCCCCCACAATATCAATACATTGAAAACATCATTTGTATCAGCAGCTGTTTCTTTAATTAAGATCTGGCTCAAATCTTTGGTATTGATCTGTGCCATTACCTTATCGACATTGTCTCGCCAAGCTGACTCAGTGGCTTTTTCTCTATTGAAATGACCTGGTTTAAGGGTACAAAGTGCACCACTGTATTATGTCATATAGGCAAAGCCGTGTCTTTGTCTGCTGTCCACACAAGGTATTCAAGGTAAGTGGTACAGACTGGTATTGACATCCTTTTGCATCACTTAACAAAATTAAATATGTGGGAAAATAGCTTGCAGGACTGGAGTTCTTATAGGAGTCATGCATTTAATTCTAGCAGATATGTGATTTGACACTGAGTGCTTAACAGCCTTGTTTTATACCAAAAGTGATGCAACTTTCTTTTTATGTGCTACAAGCAAGAATTGTATTCCTCAGAATCACCAAAAAGAAAGACATACAGATGAACATAAAATGTTATATTTACCAAATGATAAATGTCTGCCACAAGATTTTTATGCTCTTCAGCACAAAGTCCTCCCCCAGGAGTCCCACAATGACTTTTGAAACAGCCCCAGTTTCTCAGTACAGTGCAGAGTATTTACTTCATCATTATTAAGGATCTATCACACAGTCATTACAGTGATTGATACTGCCATCGAAACCTTAAAGACATATATTCTTTATGTAATATCCCTTTACTCAGATCTCTTTCCTGTCTATTTGAACAATGACACACTTTCTTGGGTTCCGTTATCTTGGTTTTGGGAAGCTCATCCTTACATCAGCCAACTCTGTCTTCCTTTCAGTCCACACTGCTTCTCCCTTCCTCTCTGCCTCCCTCCAAGGCATCTCCAGAGCCGCCTGTTGTCTCCTCCCCAATTCAGCATTGCACATGGCATGCATGGCATAAGAGAGGTTTCTGAATCCACAATGCCTCCCTGTGCCTCAGGTGAGGTTTCAGAAGAGTCTACCATAACAGCATCCGCCTCGCAGGCAGCCGTCAACACTCGACCAGCCTGCATTCTGCTGAATACCGTCAGTCAATCCCACTTGTCTCACTGCGTGAAGTAGTCCAGCATCCACCCACCTGATAAAATACACAACTCCTCCCTTCCTCTCCAAGCCCCTGAAGTGTTAAATTTGTTTCCCCCAACTCAACCCCCACCTAGCCCTGCAGGAGCACCCCACATTACACTCCTAAAAACCCCCAAGAAGAGTATTTATTTATTTTTTTTATGGCTGAAAGGATCGGTAGAGGCTTTGCATCTCCATGGGCATTTTGAACAACGCCTGCTTTGCTCCGATTGCAACCACCACAAACAAATCCAATAGTCACCGCTAATCTGATCATCTCATCCCCAGCACTTTTCATGCTGGGTTCCTCCCTCAGAACCCCTTGTACTAGTTCCAGTCTGGGAGTGTGTGATAAGACACTGGAAATTTAGTCATCATCTTCCGCGCAAAGGAGCTCAGAGGAGGGATTATGATATTCCTATAACCTTACATTGGATATGGACAGGGGCAGCTCCTAGTGCGGATACAATCCTGTACATAGCTGTCCGTCCAGCCCTTTTTCTCCCAGCCCCATCCGCTGCCTCTTCCCTTTTAAAAGATGGGCTTTACAAGATTAGTGCACGCTAGCCGTCATCATATTAGCAGAGATAGCATGGAGAAAACAGTGTTTACTCTTGTTGAATACATTTGGGCACTCTGATAAGATGGTCAATGAAAATATGACTTATTATTTATGTTTTTCTTGGATATTGGCTCAGAAGAAAAAAAGACTAAGATTGTGTGAGTGAAAATGGATAAGTTAGATATGTTTATGCTGAACTGAAGCTTAAAAGCCTTTAAAATTGGCTTGCTGAGATAGAGCAGTACTTGAGAATAGAATGGAACAAATCTATGTACTGGTAGATTTTTTTATTTTTTTTTTACAGATGATTCCAAATAGTTGCTACACACAACATGATGGATAAAATCATTCTTGTTCCCCACAGAGCTAATTTCGCTCAGGTTGGCACATTTAGATATCTCTTCTGCAAAGATGAGTACTGAGATGACTTTTTGGCATTTGTATGTGCCAAACAAATCAAAACACCATGTTCACATTTTTCAAGCATGTGTCTCATTTAGTTTGGCAGTTGCATATGACTTGCTGTGTAATTATTGTCGATGTCATTCAGAATAGCTTTTGGCAGGTCAATAATATCTAATTTCAGCGGTGCGCTGCATTTTCTACATTTTCAATCTATTAAAACATCTTAATATCCTTTAGTCGAACTCACAGCAACTGCATTAGTTACTTCCAACTCTACTTGGGAACTCGTAAACTGTTGGCACATGTACTCTCATTTTTTGAGCTACTTAGATACAGTGGAATGAAGGACTTGGATAAACTACTTCACCAAAAAACTGGCTTTTGAAAGTTAAATGAGTTTAGAGGACAAATGGAACAGTCATTTTGGTCTAATCTTGAGCTCAGTGATTTATCTTTACATGGACATTTTACATTATTTCAAAAACTAACTAAATAAAAAAAAACAGATGTAGCTTTAAATAATTAGGTATTGGGTGATCTCCTGTTTCTTCACAATCACAATACCTTTATAGGCTCAGAGGAGTCGAAATTTAACTTTCAAGAAAACATACTGCCTTCATTGGCTTATACATTATAGAGCAAAGCTAAATCTGATAGAAAAAAACAGGTCTTGATTCAAACAATGAGACCTGTTGTACTAAAAGTCCCTCTGCCTCAGCTTTTGTGGCGAAATGGTCATACTTAATGGTGTCAGACGCAGCTAATTATATAGCAGCTGCTTTGTGAAGCAGCTTGCCGCTGTCACACAGCTCACAGTTTGCTGACTTTCCCCGTGAAACCTCTAAGCTGTATCTAATCGGGAAATAAATCCCAAGATGTAGTTCAGTCCTTTAGCTTGCAGTACAACACCAATCAACTATTACAATGCCCTCAGCACTGCTGTGTCATATATTTATACCAGGCAAGCTTTTTGTTTGGTCCCATTTAAACAGTGTATATGTGACATTTTTGAGACACAATTGTTCTCAGTTGATTATAACGTGTTTTACATGTTTGGTTGCACATTTTAACATAACATTTCTTTGTCTCACACTTTTCCCTCTTTCCCTATTCTTTCTCTCCCTATTACCCTTTTGAGTTGCAGCAAGTTCACCTTTTTTACCTCTTGTGATACAGACTCATTCAAAGTCAGATTAAATTAGGGCAGGGCTGTCTAGCTGAGATCCAGAGTGACAGAGATGTCCCAAGCTACAGGAAGCAGCAGTTACAGTTCCAACACCACCAACCCCCAGCCAACCCAGCCCCCGCACTTCCCACATCTCCCATCAATATTTCATTAGGTAACCTTAGAAGCAAAGTGTAAGTGAACACGCACAGGCACGAGTGTCCATGCACACACACACAAACACACACACACACGAGCCGTTATTCTCAGTCACATACACACGCATTAGTCTTTTTCCCCTGTTGCAGCCACGCAGGTTTGCTGAGGTTCTGTCTAGCCGACATGCAAGGAAAGCTAAGCCCCCCCATCTCCTTCTCCTTCAACTCCTTTTCCACCTCCTCCTCATGGAAGATTTAGCTTCCATTCATTTATCCTCATTCAGGATGACAAAAATCAATCATTTCATTCTCTCTGGATGGCTACCCATTAAGAATGGGGACAGCAACTGAAATGAAATACACATTTCCCTCAGCTGATCCTCTCCTATGATAGATTTCAGGAGCTACAAATGGGTGGAGGTACGGTTTCTGAAGTCAAAATGGAAATGTTTGTACTATATGTCTTCTAATCACCCTCATTGCACAGACACTGGGGTGCTGATAACGGTTTTATCTCAAAGCAAATGCATGGCGAGTTGTCGACTGTTGTAAGTCAACCATGTCATATGGAATCAGGGTGTGAGTCACTTTTTCAAACGTCATTTAACACCTTTGGAGTCTTTAGAGGAAAATATATGTGGTTAATAAAATAAGATATATTTCTAAGGAAGTTGCAATTTATTAGAGAAACGGCAAATGTTGTTAAGATGGGATTAAACAATAGAAGGAAAAAGGACAGATGTTCTGACATTAACTTCTTTTTTTTTAGACATTCCACTAAGACAACAGGTACCAAATTTTATATGACATGCCCGGTTTCAGGCTAAAACACACATACAAAAAAAAATATATATATACACTTTATTTATCTATTAATGTAAATTAAAAAATTGTAAGTGTAATTGTAAGCCAATTCCTTCCTTTTTCTTGGTTAGTTTTCCAACTAAACATCATGCTGCTGTAATTTAGTCGGACCCCATATTCCCTCCCTGGTCACCTGCCCCCCCACCTGCAGTTGGTTTGCTCCTCACCAGTGGGGTCCGCCCCACAGTTTGAGAACCACCGCACTGGGGTGACAATATTATTTCAGCCTGAATGAAAACAAGCCATATCCATTTGACAAAGCTTTGGAAAAACATGCATCGTGTACCACCAGTCACACTGTTATGGCGTGAAAGTAAAATAGGTTTAGGATGTATTGCTGCAAATAATGTATAAATGTATTATAGTCGGCAGTGGGCTACATGAGAGATGAGATTTATTCTTAAGATACAATACTCGTTTTCATATTATTTTTCGGACTTTTATGTATTCATGGATTCCTGATCTTCTTAAACACTGATGCACGAATTGTCAAAGGCCTGGAATAAATTACAATAACTAAAAGTACTGATTGTATTGTGCTGCTTTTTTTTTTTTGGTGCAGATTCTTGTAATCTTTTTTAACTCTAGTCACACATATATGGTGTGTGCCTATTATCTATGTAACACAAAGAACATTTGTGCACATACAAACATTGTAATTTACTGTAAAACACGTTCACATGTACTAACGTCTATTCCATTCCTACATGAGTTTTGTTTTCTGAAATATTCACTTTTACACTGAAAAGGCCTATAAACACCACTCTGTGCAAAGAAACACAAAATCTATGGAGGAAAAAAAAAACGTAAATGACAAAAGGGAGCACAAAATTGGCCAGGACTCACACCTGCTTGGAATGATTAAGCTGTACTGATTCTTTTTTTCCCCTTCCAACAAACGACTCCAGTAGTCGACAAAAGGTGTTGATTCAGAGGGCAAATTAAGCCTTGAACAGGCAAGATAATGGTCCTGTGATCAATTAACACAGACACAAGGTGTACTGGTTTCACTTTGAAACTTTATGGCCAGCCAACAGGCCCCTTTGTGCCTTTCAGTTGAGCAGCACTAATCATTTCCATGGCTTACTTCTAAAGGCAGCCCTGCACTCGGAGTATGGATTTTGCCTGGGGACTCTCCCCAGGCAATGAACTGACTAGTCAAACATGTTCACAGCAGCCCTAATCTTACTCTAGGACACTGACTTCAGATGAAAGACTATATATATCTACATTTTTTTCACATTTTACCTTTGTCTGGTTTCTTGTTTTAAAATTGCTACAAAATAAAGACCAGTCTTCCCCCACTTTATTGGGAGATAAACTAAGTCAAAACCAGAAAAGTCTTGGAAGTCCTGTGTCTTATTCTTCATTGTTCTGCATCCTTTACATAAATTGTTGGCTTCATCTGAAGACCCATCACCCTGTTCTTATTCCCAGGGCATCTAAGCTGCTTGCCTCTGAGATATGCGCACAAGATATGTCCCTTAGTACTGGTCACTTGACACACTGCCTCCAGTAATATTAGATGCCAAGATCAGAGCAATCTTTTCTGAGTGATAAAGTGTATGGTTTGCCATCTCAACTCTGAACCGGATAAGCAGAAGAAAATGCATGGATGTTTGAAAATGATGCTTAAAGGTGCCTGGGACATTCAAATGACATTCCATGACATGCATTAAAGCATGTACATGTAGCCATGTACATTAGTGGCTACAACATTTTATGCCTGGGGAGTAAAGATGGGCTCAAAAAACAGAGTCTCCAGTTAACAGTGGCTTGGTCCATGTCAAAAGACATACTAGTGCATCAGTGTAAGCAAGAAATCATTGCCTTATGCTCTTTAGAAAGCTACAAGTAAACAAGATTTTCTTGTATCACATTTTTTTAAGCAGGCCTGTATTCGAGAGCTGACCAGACACTGAGGTGCATTAGGGTATGATCTCCACAGGGTTACGCATTAAACAAGATATCGAATTGAGGGTAAGCTTTACATACCGTAAGTACTGTCAGCTTACTGTCACTGTGTTTCCTTACACACCAAGTGTGCAAGTATTAATCTTGTTTGAGACAGACTACGCAGGCATAACGGCCTGACTTTGGTGTGAGGCAGATGATGATATATCTATGAAAGTGTGAAGCTGAAGTAATATGATGTACCTTATAAAAGAAGTCTCCACAGTGAGGGAGTGCCTTAATCCCCCTCTAAACCAACCTCTCCATCTCTGAGAGGAGCTGATTTTGCTCTCTTTGAATCCCCTTCTGTCCTTTGCTTTCCCTTTGGTTTGTCTCAAAGAGACGGCGATGTCTGCGGCTACTATTTTCTTTAAGATTAACTGATTGATGGGCCTTTTAAAGCACATCATCCACCATCATATGTACCACGGCAGAAACAAATCACATACAGTTGTTTGGGCAGATGATAATTCTCATAAAACACCGTTGTCTGAAAATGTGACAGAGTGGGACCTTTTACAGTCTTAAGAGCCTCATATAATAAAGATTTGTGAATGTATTTTCTATTTGTGAATGCCTGATTTAAAACAATAAGAATAAAAACTGATCTAGGGGTCTGGCGTGAGAATAGAGGAGAAATCCAATCCATTCTGTTACCATGGTAGTAAGACCAACATAAGCATTTCATTGCATGACATGTGTTCCTACACTGTAAAATGTGGTGTTACTCTTGGCTTTAGCTGCCTTTTCTTGAGAGAAAAGTAAACACTTAGTTCTACTGCATATTCTTGTAACTCCAAACTAATAATATTATATGGAACCTATGGCCTCGGTAAAACTGGGCTTCAATGTATCATGCAATGGATTATGGTCCAGTCTCTGGAGGATCCCAAACCAAACATTAACTTGAATTACCAAATCTAAGCTTCATGCACAACCACCCCACACCCACCTAGCAAGGTTTTAGCATTTTATATGTTATAATCCCCTGTTTCTTACATTTTAAAACCTTTTCCTTTAGCCCCTCCTTTGCCGAAATGACTATTAAGTTATTGAGAAATTCACCACAGATGTCATCGTTAAGATGGATGTCCCCATTCTGATGTGTGAGGAATGGAATCTGAGCGCAGCCTGAAAGTTGATAGTCAGGAAAAAAGACGGGAATGGTCAGCTGTGAAAACACAGGCAATACCAGATAAGGCGCTTGTGTTCTGTTCACTTTATATAGAGCCAGATCCCAAACCTGGAAGCATAAATGGGCCCCAGAACAACTTAAGGTGCTAATTATGTGCTACTTACTTCTGCTTACAAAGGGGGGAAGAGACAAAAACAAAAAGCTCAAGAGGATGTTTATATATGTAGCTGTGAGTAAGTCTAGGTTTTAACACATACTGTATAAGCATTGTTGGAACTCCCAGTGTCATACAGCATGTCAGTAACTGCTGAAAAAAGTAACCCACTGGACTCGCCTTTTATATGCGATATTCATTAAAATGCTGACTACTTTTTTTTTTCAAAGTATCATTGTTCTAAAAGAACGATAAGTGCTAGCAGAGTTTTAGAACCCAGATTAACAGGAAAGGGTGATCTGATCTGAAGATCAGAGAATAATAGTTCCAAGAACAACAACAACAACAATGCGTTGTCTCTGAGGATTCACAATATACAATGTTGAATGGCTCATATAAAGACATAGATTTGCTTATATGACTAATGTGGAAGCCAAATTGGCATGATAATACAACAAAATGTCTTAACTCATTAATATACTGGAAATCAAGCCAAAATATTTTTTTCTCAGCATAATATAAAATAAATCTATTACTACTAAAAACTATAAACCACAATGGTCTAATGGCTTTTGGAAATCATTTATTTACTATAAAATGTACTTACTCAGTTACTTACTTTAGAAAATATTTACTTAATTGCCTTTTGATACTTCAATTCCAGGTCTACTAAAAAAGGGAAATGGACTGAGGTCGTTCAGATGCTGCAGGAAAAAGAGGGAGAAGTTAAAAAAAAACCTTTAGCTGGGATTGTGCACACAATCAAGCAAGGTCACAAACAAATGTTTTCAATGAAAAACGACAAGATAGAATTTCTAAAATCATACAAAAGGACATTAAAAGTAAAGATGAATAACAGGAAAAAACTCAAATCAAATCAAATTTACAGAAAATGCAAAGGGTCTGTGGGCTCAGTTAAGAAATGTTAGTTTTGCTTTTGAGGTACGGAAATAAAGGTATTGATTAGTATTGCTGAGGATTAACTTTTTTGGTACCACACTGGCAGTAGCAGAGTAAGTTGAGAAATGATTTGCCTGATAAGCTCCAACTGTATACTGTAATCCTAAATGCCTGTGTTGTTCAATGGCAGTATGTTGTGTAGTATTTTATAGAAGATTTCTGGTAGCACAGACAGCGAGTATCCAGCATACTCTGACAGAACATTTGGATGTGTTGAAATCTACTCTGTTTGACTAATCAGGAAATAAAAATGAGTTAATTACATAAAGAATATATAAGGTATAATATTTTCAAAAATACACAGAATCTGGGGCTGTTGCACTGCATTATCTCTGTTTGCTGTCAATAGCAGGTGGCCATTTCCAATCATGATACTGTAAAACCAGCCCAGTATATTTTTGCACATAGAAGGAAGGCAATGTTTGCTGTCATTAGTGTTTCAAAAGTTTAATGAGTGGGACTATTTTTGCTTGCCTGCGGAGTGTGTATCGTATCCCTGTATGTGTATGCAGAATGTGAGTGTGTGCACATTCTGATCATACAATATCTGCTTACATGCCTGTGTGTGTATGTCTGGCCTCTTTCTGTGGAGGCCAGTCCCTCTGGGCTGCTTAACAGACATCAGTTGTCCTTTCTTCTTCAGGAAATGGATGCAGCCGATTACCATCAGAAGGTTCATAAATTCTTTATGGGCAAGTTGAAGTTATGGTGGTTGATGAATTCAGTCTGTGAGATGGCTCACGCCAAACGTCCTCCTCCCTCAACCTTGCCATCTCCTGCTATGATTGAAATAAAAAAGATGAAGGACGAGTTGCTCTCTTTTCCTTAGTTTCCATCTCCTTGTGCTCTTTCTTTTTTAATCTAATTTTTCCATCTGCATACTTTCTCCCGCAATCGCTTTTTTTCTGATAATGTAAAGACTGTGTCCATTTAGGAGGAAATGAGGACTTGTTTTTGGTGGTTGTACCCTTCCTGAAAGTGCCAATAGAATTTCTCCTACAGAGCATACATGGTCTCTTAGATTCACCTTATTCATATAATGTTACCAACTTTTCCCCAGATGGACTTTACAAACAGATAGTAGCCTGTCAGTCCCTAAATGCCATTATCATTCTTTTGGCTGGTTCTTTCTGCATTTACATTGGAGCTTATCTGCAAATTTGTGAACTTTTACCAAATGCAGTCTGTCCAACAGTTGACGTCCAACATCCTTTTCCACATCAATCACCGTTTTAGTTTCTCCTTTCAAAGCTGTCTGAGTCCTTGATGTTTTGCTTTTGCAAATGGATATCCAGAGGCAGCCTGGTGTACTGTCCTCTTTTTCTCCCCCTCTATTTCCAAACACTTTTTCCTTGGGTTGTCTTGTGTGGGGTGCTCACTAACTAAGCCAATCTGGCTACACCCAAACATGCAGAGGAGTTATCCACCGGTCGGGGCTGTTTATATAAATGAGGACAGTGTGACACCCCAGGGTGTTTCACACTGGGTACTATTCCTTCAAAAAAAGAAGAAAAAAAATTTAATCTGTCTGTGTCGCTTGCTCCTCGGAGTCCCTCGCCTTGTAAATAGATTTTGATGGACACGCTTTCCTCCTTGCCCTCACACTCGAAGTACAAATAATTCTACTCACTTTAGCGTGAGTGTACACTGTGTTCTGGCAAAAAACACATACAAAGATTCAGAATCAAACCCTGGACATCTATTTGGATATGATCAAAACAGACAAAAGTATGAAAGTATGAGAATGTAAATTAGTAGAAGGATCTTTGCCTAATACACTTAAAGATATATGCATTTTGCATTGGTGACACACACACACACGCATATATATATATATATATATATATATGTATGTATATATACCTTTTGAATTGTCAGTTTTCTCAGTCTAAATTTAAATGGTGGAGTTTGATAAATTCTCATGTTTTAAGCTTTGAGAAAGGCCCGTGATCTGTCTTGAATCCACAAACTGCCCCGCGGCCTGCTCTGATTGAGTCTTATCAAACAAATACCACTTGTTTTGATCGGAGATTGAAAAGGGCGATGACGTGGAAACTAGGATTTCTTTTAAACAGAAAGCTGTTGAAATAACAGTCCACACAGACGACCTCTTTACACCCGCGACTCTAATGCCGAGCAAGAGAGAAGAACAACCCAGCTTGATCTGGCCATGTGTGATGACTCTTAGAGGTCAGACAGGTTAAATGGTATTTGATTAAAATCAGTAGATGGCCAACACACTCTCTCTCTGTCTTTCACACATGTACACATCCAGACGCACACAAGTGCATAAGCACACATACACAAACAGACCCTCCTAGTGTGGTCTCTTGGGAATAAGAAGAAGAAAATAGCCTTCATTCTGCTCTCCTCTGCTCTCCTTCTCTTGTTGTGGTTACAACGGGGTTTGGAAGTGAAGCGGGCTGTGGGGAGGTGGGGGGGGGGGGGTGAGGGGGGGGGGGGAAGAGGACCTGTCGGTGTG
>VUQK01004274.1:1193-20095 GCA_015106715.1 Bujurquina vittata | reverse complement strand
GTTTAGGCTGCGATAACGGAGTCTGTGGAAGCTCAGCGTCTGCGCTGTTTAAAGCACTGAGAAGCTGAGTGAGAGGAAAGGCGCGTCGTTACCAGTGATAAGAAGCTGATTGTGAACAAAGGTTTAGCGCGTTGTAGCGCATATTTAGTCAATGACATGACATGAAAAGAGTATATATTTGATCACTTATTTTTTGACATTTTAGGGGAAGCTGAGCTTCCCTTGCAGTCTTAGAGCAATCGCCACTGATACACACACACACACACACACACACACACACACACACACACACACACACACACACACACACACACACTTTAAACGCAGGATTTAGGCTATTCTTTTTTCCATACTAACTCCCTCCCTTTCTTTTAACCTTTTTTCCTATTTTTGTATCCACATCGTTGCCTTCTTCCTTGCTTTATTTCAGCTCTTCCCTCCTTCTCTTTCTTCTACTCTCTTATTCATTGATGTGGGTGTCTTAAACTTGAGATCTGATCAGATAAAGAATGCTCTGAGACCTGAGAGCCTCTCTTGCCTAAATACACTTAATTATCACGCACAGACGCAAGCACACACACACACACACACACACAAATGTGTACACATGATTCCTCCAGTCAGAGGAAATGAGTGGGTACGAATCACTCCTCTCCTGTTACACGGGCACCTTTGTAATTAGGAATTCAATTATACAAAAGGGCCTTGCATAGTGTATAGGAGCATGTGTATGTGGAAGACATAAGGTGGGCCATCATTAGATGTTTCTCTCTTTTATTCTCCCGTCACCCTCATTCCTCTTCAGAGGCAGCACCAGAGGATCAGGACCGAATCACACACACAACAATCAAAAGGAGAAACACTTTGCGTAAACAAAAAAAAGGATTTTTTTCTACTTTGTTCACGGATGTGATGGAAAACAAATAAGGAAATACAATGGCTGGCCAGTTGGAACACTTGTATGGACAGCTGGGATATTTGAATTGCTTCCTTCCTGGATTTGGTATGGATTCACTGCTTCCTTGCTGGATGATATTAATCACATTCATTTGTGTCAAAGCTCCTGTACTGTACTGGTAATTAAGGATAACAGAACAATAGATGTGATGGAGGATGCAGTCAAGCTTTTCCACAGCGCCTCTCTCTCTTTTTTCTTTTTTGTTGGTCAGAGTAAGTCCTGTGTAAGTCCTTTAACCCCACTGTTAACACCGACATTAACCTCAGAACCTCCATCAGACTCTCTGTGAAGCTGTGAAATTAGTACAATGCATTAATTTCTTTTTTTTAGACTACAGTCCTCTTTTAATTTTGGGATGTGTGTGAAATCTCGTCTGCTGGTTTCAGATAATAAAGGAGACAAATCTAAGTAAAGCCAGACATCTGCAAGTTTTTGCTACCGTCTGCTTTAATGTTTACTCGGAATATAACGCTACTCCAAAACCAGTTTGATTCATACTTAAGTTTTTCTTTAGAGGGGGTTAATAACAGAAACTGGGGGTAAAAAAATGACCAAACTGTCAACTTGATACAATTTGAATTCAGTGGCCCTGAAAAGGGTTCATATTAAACAAAAGGCATTTCTTCATTATGAAGGAGAACACAAGATGAAAACTGTAAACTCTCATGGAAAAAAGTAACCACATTCTTTGGATGGAGGATTCCCAGCTGGTTATGTGCAAAAACCGGAAGCATTAAACTGTGATATTCCAACAAAAAAATGTAAATGAAATAAAATAACTGACAGGTTCACTCCCTGTGTTGGATGTGGCCATTCATCTGTACGGCAGACTGAAAACAAAAGGAGCTAGAAGATGCTCTCCCCGGCAGAAGCGCTGCCTTTCAAAATAGCAGAGCTCAGTCTGTAAATGCTGTATGTCCATTTTTATGCTGCACGCTTTTCATCATGTTTTTCTTTCTGCCCTCTCCCTCTCTGTATTCTGTTTGTTCCTGACCTGAACATAGACAGTGTGAAACAGGGAAGTAGCTTCCAGGTTGGGAAAATGAAGCCAGCGGGGAAGTGCCGTAAACCTGCATTCTCTCTGAAGGCCACCAGATGGCTGCAGGAAGACTTCTACTCCTACAGAAGTCTTCGGGAAAATGGCTTTCTGACTTGACCCCTGTGACTCACTTTTTCCAACTGGTAGAGAAGTTGCTAGGTCAGATGCTAGGATCTTAACTGAGGAATCAAAACTTTTGGCGAAAAGAGAAAATAACTTTAGCCTAATTGCTCAAAATAAAATCTTAGGCAACCTGAGACACTTTCCTGCAGCACACAGTGCCATGATCTGTCCCAGATTTAAACTAAATCAGCAGTGAAGTCTTTCAATAAATAATTATGAGCCTCATTCTCAAATGCTGTTGTCTGCACATATTTGATCTGTTTTTCACTTCTTTTCCTCCACATGGAAGCAGATAGTCATCAGTGGTTTAATCTGAAAGGGCCTTTCAAATATAAGAATAAAGTGTCTTCAAATGTTTTACACTCTAATTAGAAAAGAGTACTTCAATTCCCCCATGAAAAAAACGTCACAGTGCATTGGACTTGACAACCACGAAACTCCTTGTTGTATAGAAATAGTCAGGTTCTAAAGATCCTAAAAATCCACCAGACGATGTCGGGACGATGAAAGACGCGTCTGAGCAGATCAGTGGCAGCAGTTTGCCTCGTTCTTGTCTTTCATTCCCTCACTCTGTGTGTGGCATTAGCACACGTGTCTGCTTTGTGCCTGCGTAAGCGACACTCAGGACGATACAAAGCCTTTAATGTAACCACAGCTGTGTGAGTAAGACAGAAACGCTGGCATAATGCCACATTACCTCCCTGTCCACAGGGGGTCACAGCTGCAAACAGCAATATAGAAAACGACCTCCAAGTCTGGGAATGTCACAGACTGCAGTATTATCTTTATTTTCAAGCACTGAATGGGAAAAAAATGCCAGAACATTTGTGCACATGCAGATGCAGCACGGTTTGATACTGACTGTGATTTTATAGGTGACGGCTTTCTGTAGTCCCTCTGGTGAGATCTGCAGCAGCTCTGCAACTACTCTGATCTCCTGAGCGCTCACCACCGACGCCACCTCCTGGCCATCAGCCTGCAGTGCAGCAGGAAACAAGAAAGAAAAAGAAACACTTGTGGGGAAATGATTCTTCTACTTATCTTACATAATTTTTATTCCCCTGATACAGTTTGGTCTAGTTTGGAATTTTAACTCATTAGTATAGGTGACCTTAAAAAACCTTAAATAGTATTTGCCATAGCTGTATTACCTAATTAGGTAATATTATTAACCAAAAAAAGAAAGAAAAAAACACAGAGAAAATAAAAATGATGGTAAAAGCAATAATTCGCTTTGAAAACAGCACCTCATATCTCTGAAAGTAAACATTGCCCAGGTGCAGAATGGAAGACAGAACTCTAAAGACGGCTGATTGATCATCTGCGGTGAAGTGAAGGATTTCCATGGCGGAAAGCAGACGCAGGAAGTCCTCTGCATCGTTCTTCCCTTGGATCCCACAATCCTGTCCCTGTTTGCAGAAAAAGAGAGACAGCAGTGTGACGTGAAGAAGCAACTCCCAAACATGAGCTCTATCCGGACCTGAGAAGTCTTTTTGGAGCAGTCAGGTCCCAAAAAGACTGATAATAACGATGATCAGCGTGCACTATCTTCTACCTGGTTGAGGTAATAGTAGGTTTCAGCTTCTTGTAGATAGAAGGCCTGCTTCTGCTGTGAAGGAAGACCTGCCAGCATCTCGTAGAAGATGTGATAGTTCCTCTCATTTTTGGCCTGAAGCAGACACGCACACTTACTGCAACACTTCCATATACAGAAACATATTAGCTATAAAGACCTTTCTGTCAGCGTGTCTCACCTGGAAGACAATTCGGGACTTTTCCAGTAGATACTGAGAGGTTATGGCACCGCTGATCATACCGCTGGGAAAACAAGGAAACAGAAAAAACATACGAAAAAAGCAGAAGCAGAATTAAAAGGAGTGAGATCAGGACAGAGGATAAAGTCTTTCTTGTGTTTTTTTACTCACTTCTCCATAAAGATCTCAGTGTATTTCCCAAAGCGACTGGAATTATCATTCCGCACAGTTTTGGCATTTCCAAAAGATTCCAGGAGAGGAGCTGTCTGAAGAATCTATCAGGTATGTCAAACACACAGTAAATAAACTTTTATCAGAACGCCTCAGCAGGAGCCATTTTCCTGCAGCTGCGTAAAGCAGGCTGGTCTGCAGCACACAGGAAATAAGTTTCACTGTCAAATTTTGGCCAACTGAATCATAAAGAAATTTACAGAATACTGTCACACACCACTGCAAACCACAGCAACCTGCTATTCTTATGGCAATATATGAGGATGAGTTGTAAAACACACAGCATGCAGAGAACCACAACTACCTCAATCTGCACCCAAGGAAGGCCACCGGAGATACAGGAAAATAATAAATATGCAGAAAGGCATTAGTCATCATTCAAAGCAGGAAATGTTATGGGTGTCTTAGTTTGCAGAGAACAATTCTAATGGCAGCACTCTGCTCATGTCGGGGTGTGTGCACGTACCTGTTGCGCAAGATTTGTTTTGTGAAGTACTGCTGCTAGGTAGCGAAGGATGAGTTTGGTGGACTCAGTTTTTCCAGACCCACTCTCTCCACTGAAACACAGTCACAGATTCTCAGTGGGCACAGATAAAACCCATCGACATCACTATGAAATGAATAAAGAATTGTTCCAGGACAAACAACATCACCACATACAGAAAACCTCCATTATTATATACAGCCCAAATAGGAAATGATAGTTAATTATGAGGTGCCATAGCTAATTGGCGATGTGAAAATCAAATTTTATATTCTTTAATGGTAGGAACTGAACAGTTCTGATAATCTATGTTCTAAATGGCAAAGTAGTGGAAATCTAGAAACAGGTTTGATGGAACGAAAAATTCACTAAGTGTGAAGATTACCCAGAATTTGAGCACAGCTACTCAAGACTTCCAGAAACCATTATTGGATCCTTTTTACCTCTGCGGTGGCGCTTTGTGGAGTGTTTGACATAATTGACTAAGTGATGTGAGACCTGACTAATCATGCATTAGGCAAGGCTTCGGTTCCACTTATGCATTAGCACACACACACACACACACACACACACACACACACGTCCAGTACTCTATCACTGCCAAGCACTAAATACCATTACACCATTATGTAAGGGGGAAAGGGGTGCGTGTGTGTGTGTGTGTGTGTATGTGTGTGTGTGTGTGCATTTAGGGACATTGGCACCTTCACTACATTCCAGCATAAGGTTTCAGCTCAATTGCTGGTTAGCTAAAAACAAGGCCATTATTGGTCACTGTACACCAGACCTCAGTTACCCCTTAACATGTAGTAACTGAAAAACACACAAACACACAGTCCACACAAATGTACACACACACACACACACACACACACGCACGCACGCACACACACACACACACACACACATACGCACACAAACCTCTGACACATAATCTGCTCCAGCCCAGACCTGGCTGGGCTTTCCTTACAGGTGTCTCCTTCCGAATACGGCTAAAGTGTTCCAAGTTTGTGACAGTGTGTGCATGTGTGACTGTGCATGTGTATATTATCATCGCCTCTAGTCACATGAAAGCACATACCTATGGATGTTCAAGTCTATGGATGTCAGTGTGTACTCACTGAATGAAGTTACTTTTAACTGTTGTTAAATGTAACTTTATTGGTGTGTGTGTGTGTGTGTGTGTGTGTGTGTGTGTGTGCGTGCGTGCGTGTGTGTGGGTGTGTGTGTGTTTTCTCCTCCAAGAGATCAGTTCTGACATGGAGCAAACCACTCGTGTGGGTGAGGGATGGTTCCATCTTAAGTTTGCTGGCTCGTAAACCACAGACAGACACTCATGAATTTACAAACACGAATCCATCTGCAGATGGAAACCTCTAACCAAGAAGCTTTGTGGACATCCATTACACCAAGGTTACACAAACTAAAAACAACCTTGAAAGGTTACTGATGATACAGCAAAGGACACAAAAGATAAGTACCATATTGCAAGATTTAGATGTTAAAAATGCAGAATATTGTATAATCAGCTGTTTGCATCTTTGTTGTCTGACTCATATTTACAGAGAAAGTGACTTAACGGAAAATGAGACTTACCTGATTATTATGACCTGGTTTTGTTTGGCATCCATCATTTGGGAATGGGCAGCGTTTGCTATGGCAAACAAATGCCTGAAGGAAAAAATTGTTGCAAGAAACCTTCAAACTCTAAAAAGACAACTACGGTGAACTCCAACTCTTAGCAACAAAGTATTCTTCCTTCATTCACAGTTTAATCCTCTGCTGCTGACACTTATTAATACTTGTCAGCATGAAGGAAGCCTATTTAAAAATTTGACCCATTTTGTTCTGTTTTTAAAATACAAAGCTTACTGTTCCCACAGTTTTAGAGTGAAGATCACTTACGGAGGGTTCTCTCCCAAGGTATGGCCCTTGTACATGAGCACCATGTCTGTCCCATAGATGTTGTGCATCCTATAGGGGTTCACAGACACCAGAATGCTGCCTATGTACGTCTGCAACAGGTGGGTCAGTTTCAGTGAAACTTTGCATGAACATCATCACACATACAGCAACTATTAACATCTAAAGTTAGCGCCAAAAGTAAGGAAATTCAATTATTTCCTTTTTGTGTTTTTGTGAGTGGAAATTAAGAAAACAGAACAGACTAATTTTAGATAGGTGGATATGCATGAACTTAATGTGTGTATTGTTTACATACTTACATAAATAAGCTCTCGCTCAAACCGTTTCCTTATATTCAGCAGAATAGCTCCTTCATGCATCTCACTGGGGAAAAATGCAACAAGAGCTTTATTAAAGGAGGTTATGATGTAGTACAACACCACAAATGTTTCATATTTGAGCTGATCTGAGTTCAAAACCTTCTCCATCCTCTCCATTCTTTAGCTATAAGGCTTCAAAAATAGTTGTGCAATACTGCTTGTTGGACAAGTGTAGTGCCATTGTTTCAGCCTCAATAATCTGGTAACTTCAAATATCATTTAAATATATATAAATCCTAAACAGCCTGTTTGAATTATTTTTAAATTGATGGAGTATTTTTTTCATTATGCTGTGATTTTAAGTCTGAAGTGTTACTTTCTTCACTTCAATTCAATTCCATTTTATTTATACAGCGCCAAATCACAACAAACAGTGGCCTCAAGGCGCTTCATACTGTAATGTAAAGACCCCACAATAATAATCATCTAATACACATGATTTTTATTCTTAACTTACTCTAACTCTGTCATATCTTGGACACCATTTTCCTCCCTTTGCTCCTGCTGAACCATGGTGGGCAGGCTTCTGATTGCGTACATCTAGAGCAGGTACAGAGACGTTCAAAAGTGAGGAGATTATGCAAGTGCATAAGGCTCAACACAATGCATTTATGCATAAATACAAGCACACGTTAATTCACAAGGAAATGTGATTCTCTTGCTTTTGTATTATTCTAAATTGCTTACCAGAGTCCTCAAATTTTATCAAAAACATTTCAGAAATGTGACCTTTTTGGCTATTTGCCAAAACACTCTGAGTGGTCAAAAAAACATCCTCTACTAATTTGCGCAATTTTTTTGAGTCTTCTCACTGTTTTTTTCTAATTCATCACATAAAAAACAAAGAAAGCATGATAATTTTAGCTACTGGGGATACTGGGGGTGTGATGCCATATATTTTTAGAAATTACCTTGTCAAACCACTGCCCCTGTGGTTCCCCCTCCCGGCTGAGATTCCATTCCCCTTGTTCAATCCCCAAGTCGTCCTGTCCCATCAGGCTGTGGGGATCCAGCAGCTCCCCATCTCCATACATGGACCACTTATTCAGGTTTTGCACTGTTCCGTGAGGTAAAACCCTCTCTGCCCCCCACACATCTCCATCTTGCTGGGCTTCAACTCCAGAGCTCTGTGCCCAGTGTTGTCCGGGGCCAGATCCTTGGACCTGAGGTGATACTACAGCGTATGAGGAGGGTAGGCGGAAGGAGGCCCCCCGAAGGTGAGGGTTCTGCAAGGCACCAGACAAGTTAAGTGAGCGAGGTTCTGGGGTTCTGGGGGCACCAAGTCGTGTCATGATATTACCTTCAGGGAGACGATACTTTGCCCCACGAAGGTTCGGGTTTTTTGATAAAGCATTAGACAGGTCAAGCGTTTGGCGGGCAGAAGGCGGCTGAGGGTGGGTCCTGAGAGCTCCGTCTGGCAAACGGTAAGTGGCAGATCGGAGGTTCTGGTTGCGGAGAGCATTGGAAAGGTCGAGTGAGCGTGGCTGAGAGGCATCAGTAGATCCAGGCTGTCTGAATAATGATGTGTTTGGAAGCCTATAAGAGGCACCACGGATGTTGGTGTTTAACAACGCACCAGAAAGGACAGGGCCAGAAGAAGCCGAAGAAGAAGGTTGGGCTTGCTTCCGTGAAAACAGCGATGATCCCTCTGGGAGCTGAAACTTTGCCTTACGCAGGTTAGCATTCATGAGGGCACTAGATAGCCCAGGAGAGGCTACTGAGCTCTCAGAACTCTGTGTCTCCTCTCCTGTACGTGTCTGAAATGAACCGTCAGGTAATCGATAAGAGGCCTTACGAACATTAGCATTGAGAAGAGCAGAGGAGAGCATTGAAGAGGAAGGGGGAGGTGCAGATGTGGGCTCTGTCCTGGTAACAAGAGTACCATCAGGTAAACGATATGTGGCTTGTCGCAAACTGGGATTGAGCAAAGCAGAGGACAGCATAGGGGATGAGAGGGGAGATGGACCTGAGACATGTTCAGCAGGTTCAGTTCTTGTGACAAAAGAGCCATCAGGTAGTCGATAGGTGGCCTGACGTAGACTTGGGTTCTGCAAAGCATTAGACAGCATGCCACCACCACTAACACCACCTACACCATCAGTGGTAACTGGAGTCTCAATAGGGCCCCGAGACATTGTCAAAGTGCTACCTGGAAGCTTGAACATGGATCCCTGAATTTGTGATGTTCGCAATCCACCTGAGAGAAGTGGGGAGGTACCTCTGAGAACTTGTTGTTGTGGGGAAGATGTAGGGGAAGGGTGTCGCTGAAAAGGTGACGCAAAGGAAGCATTACGTAGCTGAGAGGTCAGCATAGCATTGGACAACTGTGGGGAGGAGGGTATAGAAGGGGCAAGAGGGGCTGCTGCTTGAGGGGGTGTGAGAACCGTTGTGTAGAGGTTGGCATTGCGCTGTAGAGGAAACGAGTAGGAGGCACTCCGTAGGCGGGAATTCTGCATTAAAGCATTGGATAGACCAGCAGTGGCATACTGGCTCCCCATCTGGCTCTCCTGTACATTAGCTGATATCATCTCCTGTCCACCAGGCATGGGTGAGGGGCTCCTCTGTAAAGGTGTGGTGTTGCTGACATTGTGCAGGTAAGGGTTCTGGAGTGTGCGTCCTAGATTAGGCGATGAAGGTGCAAGTTGAGGGAGGTTTTGGGAGTAAATCTCACGCTGTGTTTGTGGGGAGGTGGGTCTTTGTAAAGGTGAAGTGCGAGCTGTTGGGTAGTAAGGGAGAGGAGAGGAAGGAAATGCTGAACCTACAATCTGAGGGTTTGGTAAAGCATTTGTAAGCATTGGAGATGGGCCTGACTCCATCAGTGAGTAGTCATAGTGAGTGGTATTCTGTGACGGTGGGCGAGTACCAAGTGAAACATTAGTATTAGGAACAGGAGATTGAAAAGATGCTGGTCTGAAACCATGGGGACTCATTGCCCTGTGAGGCAAGGGAGAGGGTGGATGAGACGCATGGTACATAGGAGAGGCCGAGCGGGACAGCAGAGGAGATTGCCGCTGCAGAGGTTGTGGAGATTGAGGTCTACTCTGAAGCCTACGCACTGATGGCTGGGAAGAAAGAGGGCCATTCTGTTTCAAAGATGGCTGTGGCATGACAGGGCGACCTGGAGCAGGTGATCTGAACGACTGTCTAGACTGGAGAGAGGTCTGGTTCCTGGGCATTCGGACCAATGGCTGCCCCCGACCTACAGGTCTGTGGAATCCTCCTTGGGGGGCACCAATTCGCTTGGACTCCCTTAACCCTGCAGGCCGTGAACCTGCCCTTGCTAGCATGGGCGTTCCAGCTATATCCTCTCTCTGTCCTGAAGGAGGGATAGGGCCACCATGGATAGAAGACCTAAATGGGGCTACATGCTGAGTGACAGGGGGCCCATGTCGACTGCGTCGCTGTAAGTGGGGGTTGGCTGGGGAGGGTTTCACAGCCCCCATGGGCACATGACTTCGAGCCCCTGCACCACCTCTCAGTCTGCGAGTAGAGGAGCGGGTGGGGAGGGGTCTACTGGTGACACGTGATGGTGATGGAGAGGGAGGACGATGAGGAGAGGGGGGGCGGAAGGACAGAGGAGGTGACAGGGCTCTTTCAGGTTGAGTCAGGCTCCGTCTTTGCGCAGGTGGAGAGGGAGGACGCCTCATTGTAGATGTCTGTGGTCTTCCTCTGAACAAGTGTGGTCTTGTAGGTGGCAAATGGACGGCATCTGGTGGTGGTTGCTGTCTGAAAGAAAGTCTTGGGGAAGGTGGTGGGCTTGGTCTCTTCCTGAATGACCCCCGGGGAGAAGCTAGGGGACTAGAAATTGGGGATTGGGGTCGGACAGATGAAGGAGCTTGACGCAACCGAATTGCTCCCGTCTCTCGTGTCATCGATGGCTGAGTTCTTATTGACATACCTCTCCTACGATGTGGTGGAGAAGAGGGTGGGCTGGGTAGTCTCCGCTTGTTGACTGGGGAAGTCGGCCTTTGGGCTGGCACTGGGGCTCGCTGACTGAGCACTCGCCTATGCAAGTGAGGGGAGAAGTGAAGATCTGACTGGGTGCCTGTCTGGAAGTCCATGTGATGTGGTGAGAGGCGAGATGAAGGGAGCGCCATTGCCCTAGTTGATCCTGGCCTCAGTGATAGCTGTGGGGATGGAAGGGGACTCATTCGGCGTACTGGCCTAGGTGAGGCAACAGGTGAATGCAGCTGTGAATGTATCATCGGCTGTATTGGTGGGACCATCGGTGTCATTTGAACCATCTGGAATGTGTGTGGGTCTTGTATAAGGGGATCTTGAAACACTTGTGAGGAGAACTGAGGTGGCATGGGAGACGGGAACAGATGACTCGAAGAAACAGACAAAGGAGGGTAAGAGTGCTGAGGGAGAGGAAAGTGATCCTGTTGAATGCTCATGGCTGTTGGAAAGGGGGTATGTCCAGCAAGAACGGAAGCATGTTGTTGGTTCATGACAGTGGGGTAATTTGGTTGTGCAGGATGATATGAAGGTATGGGCTCCTCATATTGTATATCTGACATAATTTCCAGATTGTTGAGGGCAAGAGCGGGGGATGGAAGAGGAACCATTGGTGAGGGGGGACGAGAATGAAGAGGAGGTGGTGGGAAGGTTTCCACCTCTAGTTTGTCTTTTCCAAATAACCTAACCTGGGGTCTGGGAAACCTGAACTGCTCTGTAAAAACTGGCTCCACTAGAGGATAAGACATCTGTTCTTGTCCATATAGCTGCCCCGCCTCAGCTGGAATCAGTCCAGAATCCATATGGAAGGGTTGCTGATAGAGGTTATAAGTAGGAGTAGGCTGGGCATATCCCAGCATTGGGTCATTATATAGACTTGAAACAAAACCATTTCCACCATGCATCAGTCCATATGAGTCTGAAACACCAAAGGTAGCTCCCACATTTGGGTCAAAATAGTCTTCATAAGGCCAAGGGTCATATGGGTCATAGAAACCATTCATGGCATTGTCATAATAACCATATGTTTCTGGCTCTATGGCATATAGCATTCCATCTTCACCATAGTAGTACTCCATCCCTTCATCCCCATAGTAATCGTCATACTCATCATCATAATAGCCGTAAGGATAATCATAGTAATCCATTTCATCATCATAGTAAAACTCATCATCATCATCGTCATAATAAAAGTTGCCCTCCTCATCATAGTAACCATATTCATCCTCCCACTCCTCATCATCATAGTAATCCATTTCATCTCCAAAAGGGTCATACGGGTCATTCGGGTCATAGGTCATTGGTTGTCCTTGAAAGCCTCTAGGTCTCCACCTGTCATGGTAATCATCCTCATATCCATATTCATCATCATTATACTCATATCCTGCATTGTAATAATGCGTCTGTCTCCCTCTAGTGTCACTGTTAGCAAATGACAGGCGCTTTCGGCCCCGTCTTCCAACCCTTGCTCCAAATTGACCATGGCCCTTAGAAGTAAGGAACCTTCCTGTCAACCAGTTAGTCGCTGCAGCTATCCTTCCCAACATCCAGCTTTTAGTCTTAAAGCCTGCTGCTGTTTTCTTTTTACCAAATAGACCTTTGAATTTCCCTCCTAGTCCCTTTGCCTCTGTTGCCATGTTTCTCTTACCCCCTAAACTGGATAGATTTAATGTTTTCTTAGGTGCTGAGGTTTCTTTTGTGGTATTATCCTTTTTATTAAGCAAGTTGAAGCCAGACAGGCCTGGTTTTTTGTCACCAGATTTCCCCCCAAAACCAGAAAAAAGCTTGCTGGCACCTAGAAGTGGCTTGCTACCAGCAGGGGGCTTCTTCTTTTTGGAGAGTCGTAGGAAGAGACGGGATGTACTTTTAAGATTTCTCTTTGGTTTTGCCTTCTCTGGCTGCTGTTGTTTAGAGGGAAAACTGAAAGCGGATGCCTTTCCTGTAAGACCCGTTAAGGCTTTGGAAGCTCCTTTGAGGTGAGATCTTACATCGGGTGTCTTCTGTTCTTTTGCTGCTCCCAAGTTCTTCTTCTGCCCCTCTGCAGCAAATCCCATCATGACTTTAGAGGCTCCTTTAATGTGTACATTGCTCATATTTTTAAGGTTTACTGCACCCATACCTTTTTTGATTTGTGGCTTTTCCTTCTCTCCCTCCTGACTCTCATCATCAGATGGAGGAGGTTGTTTAGAAGGAGGCTTAAAGCCCTTCACAGCCATGGCTTTGGATGCACCTTTAAGAGCTGCTTTCCCTTTCCCTTTATCCGGCTTCTTGGTCACTGCTTCTTCCTCGCTGTCACCACTTTCCTCAGTCTTCATCTCCTCTTCTTCTTCTTCCGACCCCTCCTCTGACTCACTGACAGGTTTCTTTCCTTTTCCCTTCTTTCCATCATCCTTTCCCTTCCCCTTAGCTGGGGGCTCCTCCATCTTCTTCCCCCCTTTTTTGTCATCTTTCGCTCCTTTCTTATCATCCTTTCCTCCCTTTTTTGGTTCCTCTGATTTGCCTTTCTTGGCAGCTGATTTTGTGTCACCTTTTTTGGGTGGCATGATGAATTCTAGCTCAAATCATCTTAAACAAGAAGAGGAAGTTCCCAGAAGTGTGCAGGACAGGGCAGCATTAATGTCAATGTTGATAGCAGTTCAAACAGAAGGAACATCGTCTCATCACCAATTGTTTTCAGGTCTTCTCTCCTTTGTCCTCCATGTGATCTATCAGTGTGACACCCCACAAACACACACTGCAGGACACTGTCTCAAGTCAGTTGTTCTATAATGCACACCAAGATAAACACAAACCACAGTCCTTCAAAACACGATCTAGTAATGGAGTCGGAATCTCAGCCATCAGTGCTCGCTCGCGTTACGTCTTCAATCCTCAGCAAAAGGGCCATTATCTAAGTGCAAAAAGAGAAAGAGCACCCTTTCTAAGAGTGTTAAAAAAACAACGTCAAATGCTTACTGATTTTCAAAGGTTACATTTGAAAAAAAGAATCTTGCTGGTTATCTCCAAGTTTTACCCACTTACTGAGTTTTTCTACTACAGACCTTAAAAAAGTAGTATCCAGAATGGCAAAGTAAGCTCCTGGTCTTGATGGTCTCTATGAGTTTGTAAGTAACTCCCGAGGCTTACACGACGAATAAAAGACCCTGCGATCCCTCTGACAGACTCTGTGTAGTCCTTTGTGTGTCTCCCATTGTTAGTTCGTCCTGTGAGTCCAGCAGTGAATCCTCATCTTGGCTGCCGCACCAACTTTAGCACGATGCTCCCCCCAACAAGGAGAGCCGATGCAAGTGCGTCAGAGTGAGTCTCCGTGTTCAGGGATGTCCTCTTCTTTGTCTCAGAATGAGTGTGCATGTGTGTTTGGTTCGTGGTTGTATCCACCCACATCCACGTCAGCTTGCCTTTGTGACCTCCTGCAACCTTCTCCACCTCTCTCTGGTTACTGAAACTTCCGTAGCCCAGTTTGCCTCAACATGAGGCCTCTTCAGAGCCTCAGTTCAGATGCTAGGAGCATATATATTGTATGTCTGTGTGTGTGTGTGTGTGTTTGTATGTGTGTGTGCATCAGAATAAGCATCCCCAGTTACAGTTGCAAAGGGTACCATAATGTACCAGCTATATTGGGTTGGGGTAACACTATCTGCTGCCTCACTTCTGTATGAATAATGCAAGCCGGCTGAGCTGTTGCTAAACTGTGTCTGAGAGGCAAAGCCTAAACACACACACACACACACACACACACACACACACACTCGCAAGTAGCAACATGGACCACAGCTGAGAGTGATGCCTGCTATTATGCTCACACAACACACGCATTCAACAGTTTATGCAGCTACAGTGTAAATCTGAAATAAATTTTATGCAAGAAAATACTATTCAGGGCTTTAAATCTCAACTAAAAACAAAGCTTAATCAAAGAAAGTAAGGATTTAGAACAATCTGAGAAAACAAAAGTAATTTGTTCCTACTGATGCTGCTCAGATCGTCTAAATGCTCTGTCTGTTGAGTGATCCTTAATTGACCACTATGCATTTTTCCAAATATCAGTGATGGCTGCTACATGTATGAAGCAAACTAAAGAATAGCCAAAACATATTTCATTGTTTTTCTCCACATCGCTGTGGCTGGTTATCATATTTGGACTGCAAAAAACACAAACACATACATGCATCTGTGGCCTGTCCGCAGATGTGCAAAGGCTGTGATGGCATTATACTATAATGCCATCACAGCCTTTGCACATGATGATAGAAGTCTCTGTTGTGAATTCATTTAGGGATGGGCTGATGTTAATTCATTGATGATAGGCTGATATTCCAGGAGGTCATCTCAGTGGTAGATATGAATGTTTAATGACTGCCCTGTGTTCTTCCTACGCAGCATGGATAAAACATTCAGCACGGGCTGCTCTAAATATATCACAAAGGGTCAACTCCGCCCAGGCCCACTGCCCGACCAATGTATTATACATACAGGCTACTGTCAGGGGTTAACAGCCAAACACCACACAGCAGTTGGATGGTAACAGCAACAGGAAACCAGAATTTTCTCATAACTGGTTTAATACTTGCATTTACAATCATTCATCTACATGAAGAACAAACAAAAACAAGGACTATGGTCGTCAGTGTCAATTACAGTTAACAGGTTGGCCTCCAACTTTTCTAAGGACTGGATTGGAATGACTAATGGTCCTGAGTACATCTAAGCAGAAATCTGTATCATGTTTCATTGAAGGCCGTGACCACAACAAAACTCTAAACTGTCGGCAGCCTGCACAGCAATAACAACAGCAGCTGTTGGTATCATCTACCTGCAGGTGGAGATAAGAGGATGACGACAAGACAGAGAACGGGCACAGAGGACAGTTCAAAAGTTCCTTCCTTATGAACACCGTTGGTCACCAGACAGGTAATGAGACACACAAAATGATCTATTTGATATGTGTGATATGCATCTGCTGTCTGGCTGATGTGGCCTGTTGACTGAGTGAACTTGCAATGAATAGAGCACAAATGACAGAGGTGAGAGAGAGAGAGAGAGAGAGAGAGAGAGAGAGGAGAGAGAGAGGGAGAGAGAAAGAGAGAGAGAGGGAGAGAGAGAGAGGGCAACTAATAGACAGAATCCAGAAAAAGTGCATAAAGTGCAGATAAGTCTAAATAAAGTGCAGATTCCATGTGTGGTGGAAGGTGTCTAACATAGATAACTGACTGAGAAGAAGTGAAAATGAGGAGAGTTGGGAAAGGAAGTAAAAGACTGTAGAGAACAGTTCAAATGAACACGAAAGCTGCAAAAGCAAGAGTGAGAAAAAATGAGAACAGCACGAGACAGCAATGGCTGAGAGAGAGCGATACAGATACAGAGCGAGCGAGCGATGACGAACGAAAGTCTCTTCATCTGCATGCCAACCACTGACAACAGGCTTTCAGCGGACGCACTCACTGACACAAAACTAATAAAGGAGATCGCCTGAGCAGAGCGTGGCCAGCAAGCTCATTCAATGACTGCGGGTGCACACACACACGCACCCACACACACACACACACACACACAGATAGGTTATGTCTCATAATGAAGATTGCATGATCGTTGAATGCAGGGTCTGAATCACCCTCTCAGAGTACACAGAGAAAAGAGATTGACGGCTACTGTTCACATTTTAATTTGGGAATTAAAAGCATTGCCCCTGCACACGCACACACACACCAGTATTTCAGGGGCAATTTATTCACACTCATGCACGAGACAGAACGCATCACAAACTGTGCGAATATATGCCATAAACGTTATATCAACCCTTTGTGACATTCACATTTGCAAAATCACACATCAGCCACATTTTGTTTCACAGAAGATTTCTGGTTGTTGCAGCAAAGTCACCAGTGAGCCTCATTTTATTAGCTGGACCGACTGCTTGAACACGCACGACACCAAGACCCTGAAACTAGATCACTGGCATGGAAGAGGGTCAAGTTTTGGTCATAAGCCAAATGGAAACAGACCAAAGTGGTGTATCAGGATTTGAACACACACTGCCATCCGTAAAGCTGTGCAGCACAAGTCTGACTGCGCTGATAATGTTGAAGATGACAATATATACTGTAGTGTACATACTGTAGGGTTAAACCGTAACAATGCTGCATGCTGACATCACTCTGCCATTAGGAATATTTGCTTATGAATCATGGGTCTAAAACATAAGGGGAAATGACTGACAGAAGAGGAAGCAGGTGAATGTGTTTCAGACAGGAGGAGGAGACAGGAGGATGAGGAGGCTGGATTCAGGTTTCCTTTAAGCCTTTAAGCTCCATTCAGGTCTTAACCTGCGCTGTCAGACTTGACAATGGAGGAAATGCCAGCAGCTGCTAAGTCACTGAAGCCCGGTCTCAGAGGATCAAACATCATTTCTTGCTTGGTTTGACAGTTTAAACAGACCCACTGAAAACATAATGTATTTGTGTTTGCTGAATTGAAATGGAGGTGCATAAATGATAACATTTTTTATAGTAGCTGTGAATGTGAACGGCTGTCTTTCTGCTTGGGCCCTGCAAGACTGTGTCCAGGGTGTGACCCAGCGACCATGACACCTGCATGATTGAAACACTGTTGCGTTGATGAACTTTTTCCATTGAGACACAGGAAGACAATTAAACACTTGCCAAGGAACTCCAAAGCTCCTTCTGCTACAGACACATAAGACTCACAATGTGAAACCAAAACAAGCGTGTAAAAAACAGCACAACCCCAGTATCACTCCTCAAGTATACAAAGATATCAACACTGTGCTGCAGTTTTGACTTTAAAATTGTAACTGGATTCCTCAGTAGGACTTCTATTGATCATGTTTTCCACAGAGTTGTAAAAGTTTAACTGACTAAAGACATTCAAGAGCTAATATTTATTGCATTAGTTGGAATACAGCAGCTACAACTATTTAATAACAGTACAAGGTTTTTAAGTAGCTTACCTTGTCTGTTAATCTGATCACTTCCTCGCCATGAAAATCCATCAATTTATAAAATCACCCACTCGCCATCTGGAATAAAACCATTAAACTGACTGACTCCTGTGTGAATGGACCAACTCTGCATGTGGACTTTCTGCTCATGTTTATATAGTGATCACTCATACACAAAATTCACCGTAGTTCCACTAACTGAAACAGACAATCAACACACACAATGGGCTTTCAGTGGTAAACCTAACTGATGCTTCACTAATCCCCGTACATCTACAAAGGAACAACAGTGAGAAGAGAGAGAACAGCGGTGATTCAGACATGATACTCTTTTGTTTGTTAAACCAGGCATCATTAGTACTGTGATCAGGTTTCTTAGTAAACACGCAGCACTTACATCATATCATACGTGCAGCATGACCCTGCTTCCTGTCCCAATAAGTGCTTAAGCAAACAACCGGGCAGATCCATTGTGCATTAATGGCAGGATTAGCATGCAAGCTTGCAGTCCTTACCAAACACACACACACACATACGCGCGCTATCATCATTGCACACGTGTGTCTCAACATCAGACTCTTGTTATAAATCTCGTGCAATGACAACAGCTGTGAGAGATTTGTGTGTTCGTGTATGTTGTGTGTGTGTGTAGGTGTGTGTGGGTGCGTGTGTGTGTGCATGTGCCTCTGCTGGGTTGCCATTTCAAAAGTCCTCTCTCTTTCTCTCTCTCCCACTCTCTTCCTCTGTCTCTCTCCCTCTCTCTGTCTGTCTAAATAAGTAATAATAAAGTTCAATTCATTGTGCACGCAAGGAAATGAGGGTTTCAGATCACTCATCCCGAGACAAGCATCTGCAGTCATACAGCCAGAGCCCGGCGCTACCATTAGGCAATGTGGTTTAAGTGTTTTGCCCAAGGACACAACGCAACGCAGGGACAGGGCTCGAACCTGCAACCTTCAGGCTGAAAAGCAAGCACCTACCCACTGCGCCACTGCCATATGTCTGTCTCTCTCTCCCTCTCTCTGTCTGTCTCTGTCTCTCTATCTCTCCCTCTCTCTCTCTCTCTCCTGCTCTCTCTGTCTCTCTCTCTCCCTCTCTCTCTGTCTGTCTCTC